>CAUPSL010000383.1:0-33325 GCA_963514005.1 Raja brachyura
AGGATAGTGTTAGTGTACGGGGATCGCTGGTCGGCACGGACTGGATGGGCTGAAGGGCCTGTTTCCGCACTGTATCTCTAGAGTTTAAAGTTAAAGTAAATGCACTTGCATAAGTCCAAGTGGAAACTAGTTGGTGAAAGACTGTGTAAAGTGCAACAAATCCCGACTGTAACTGGCGCGGGGACACACGTGACGGACAAATGTCACGGTGCAGAGATCTATCAATGTAAATGGGACCTGCGACAGTTCATTACTTCTTTCAGAATATTCCACCATCAGGGAATTGTTGACATGAATATCATTTCATCAGACTCGACCCAGAGAGAGTTCGATCATTAAACATTGAATTGCTGCAGGCATTAGCAAGTTGTAATGAACATTGCTACAAGTGTATTGGGCTAAGCTCATTAATTGCTTGAATCTATTTCACCACCAGTGAGTTCTCTGCAGATTGAACTGCACGCTCTGTTTCTCCCTTCACTTTTTAATATCTCAGTTTAACAGCAATCTCTCCATTTCACACAGTAAAGGGCAGCTGGCCATCGCACACGCCCTCTTCAGACAAGAGTTCAGTTCAGTTTAGTTTATTGTCACGTGTACTGAGGTACAGTGAAAAGCTTTTGTTGCGAGCTAACCAGTTAATGTGATTACAGTCGAGCCATTCACAGCGTACGGATAAATGATAAGGGAATAACATATAGTGCAAGGTAAAGCCAGCAAAGTCCGACCAAGGACAGTCCGAGGGTCACCAATGAGGTAGATAGTAGTTCAGGACCGCTCTCTGGTTGTGGTGGGACTGTTCAGTTGCCTGATAATGGCCGGGAAGAAACTGTCCCTGAATCTGGAGGTGTGCGTTTTCACACTTCTGTACCTCTTGCCCGATGGGATTCCCACCGGGAAGAGCTGGAGTTCCCTCTCACCCGGACTGGCTCCAACATTGGACACCCCCTTTGGTCACGTGACCCACATCCCTCCATTCCCTGCTTATCTGACTACTTTGCATTTTCCCGGTCGATTGTCTGCTCATTTATTCGTGTCGGGAGGAACTGCAGATGTCGGTTTAAACCAGTGTTCACCTGTTCATGTAGGGAGCCACTTTACCTGTGTAGTCCACTGGAGCATCTCGGTGGCCCTCCTTAAACAGCTTCAGGGTGGGGTAGCTGTCGACCTGGAACTCTGCAGCCAGCTCCGGCTCTTCAATGGCATTCACCTTGGCCAGGCTGACCTCCACAGACTCATTCCTCAGCTGCTCGGCAGCTCTGGAATATTCCGGAGCCAGACTCTGACAGTGGCCACACCAGGGGGCATCTTTAGCAAGAGACAGAGAGAATGAATGTCAATAATCACCTTCAAATCTGGACACCAGGAAAGCCACCTCCACCTGCCCAATACAAATGCTCTCCAATCTTCTACACATTATACAACTGTTTCCCCAAGTCAAAGATTGTTATCTGAAAATCTAAACCAGTGCAAAGTTTTAACTTTGAAGAAATGTCTCCACAGTAACTATCCCCAAATAAGCAAATGTGCCCGTGACAAATTCTAGTCAATTTAAGTCACTTTAATTATGTTTACTTATGTGCAGCGAATAGGGTATAGGGAGTGCAGAGAAGGTTCACCAGACTGATTCCTGGGATGTCAGGACTGTCTTATGAACATAGACTGCATAGACTCGGTTTATATTCTCTAGAATTTAGGAGATTGAGAGGGGATCTTATAGAAACTTACAAGATTCTTAAGGGGTTGGACAGGCTAGATGCAGGAAGATTGTTCCCGATGTTGGGGAGGTCCAGGACGAGGGGTCACAGCTTAAGGATAAGGGGGAAATCCTTTAGGACCGAGATGAGAAGGAATTTTTTCACACAGAGAGTGGTGGGTCTCTGGAACTCTCTGCCACAGAGGGTAGTTGAGGCCAGTTCATTGGCTATATTTAAGAGGGAGTTAGATTTGGCCCTTGTGGCTAAGGGGATCAGAGGGTATGGAGAGAAGGCAGGTACGGGATACTGAGTTGGATGATCAGCCATGATCATATTGAATGGCGGTGCAGGCTCGAAGGGCCGAATGGCCTACTCCTGCACCTAATTTCTATGTTTCTATGTTTCTATGTTATAATATTCCACCAGAACCGTATCCATATAACGGGTACATGGATAGGAGAGGTTGGGAGAAATTTGGGCCTAGGGTAGATGGGCCTAGGGTAGATGGGCCTAGGGTAGATGGGCCTAGGGTAGATGGGTCTAGGGTAGATGGGTCTAGGGTAGATGGGTCTAGGGTAGATGGACCTGGAGTAGATGGGCCTGGAGTAGATGGGCCTGGAGTAGATGGGTCTAGGGTAGATGGGTCTAGGGTAGATGGACCTGGAGTAGATGGGCCTGGAGTAGATGGGCCTGGAGTAGATGGGCCTGGAGTAGATGGGTCTAGGGTAGATGGGTCTAGGGTAGATGGGTCTAGGGTAGATGGGTCTAGGGTAGATGGGTCTAGGGTGGATGGGCCTAGGGTGGATGGGTCTAGGGTGGATGGGTCTAGGGTGGATGGGTCTAGGGTGGATGGGCCTGGAGTAGATGGGCCTGGAGTAGATGGGCCTGGGGTAGATGGGTCTGGGGTAGATGGTTCTAGGGTAGATGGGTCTAGGGTAGATGGGTCTAGGGTAGATGGGTCTAGGGTAGATGGGCCTGGAGTAGATGGGCCTGGAGTAGATGGGCCTGGAGTAGATGGGCCTGGAGTAGATGGGTAGATGGGCCCAGGGTAGATGGGCCCAGGGTAGATGGGTCTAGAGTAGATGGGTCTAGAGTAGATGGGTCTACAGCGGTGCTCCAGCGGCGGCCTGGGTGTCAGGAGCTGCGGTGCTCCAGCGGCGGCTTGGATGTCGGGAGCTGCGGTGCTCCAGCGGCGGCTTGGGTGTCGGGAGCTGCGGTGCTCCAGCGACGTTCCGGCGGCGGGCCCTGTGGCGGTGTTCTGGCGTTCCGGCGTTAGCGGTGGCGGCGGCCTGGATCCCCTCAGCGAAGAGGGAGAATAAGGAGGGGAGAAAAGACTGAGACCCTAAGACTTTTGCCTTCCACCACAGTGAGGAGGTGTTTGGTGAACTCACTGTGGTGGATGTTAGTTTTGTGTTTATTGTGTGGTTTTGTATTGTTGTTTTTTATATATGTATGACTGCAGGCACGAAATTTCGTTCAGACCGAAAGGTCTGAATGACAATAAAGGTATTCAATTCAATTCAATTCAATACAATGGGCATCTTGGCCGGTATAGAGGGGACCGGTCACAGGGCATGTTTCACTCCTTCATGGATAATACACGTTGCCAGATACTGCGATACTAACACCAGTAGTAGTGACATCTTGTGGCCAAATTTGCCCATAGCTGGAGCAGATCCGTGAAGACACAGAGTCCTGGATCCTTACATCTGGGCTGCAGAACAACAAATAACTGTCTCTCGTTCACACCGGCACCAAACATCAGCTCACAACATCTACATTTGGTCTTGCTACTTTGGAACGTGCAAGTTATTCTGCTTTTAGAGTGTATACTGTGAATAAATAATACTGTTCTGGAAGGACAGAAGGAAATGTTTAACTGATTCAAACTAGTACGCGACTTTGATGTGATATTATTCTAACGCATCATTTTCCTGAGTATAGTTTAGTTAGTTTACTGTCACGTGTACCGAGGTTTGTTGCGTGCTAACCAGTCAGCAGAAAGACAATGCATGGTTACAATCGAGCCGTCCACAGTGTACAGATACAGGATAAGGGATAACGTTTAGTGCAGGGTAAAGCCAGCAAAGTCTGGTCAAGGATAGTCCGAGGGTCACCAATGAGGTAGACAGCAGCTCAACACTGCACTCTGGTTGTGGTATATATAATTATTTAACACTTTATATTATAGTACAGTCTTCATTACAAAGAAAAGCAATTCCTTGCAACGATCAACGTCTAGTAATTACTTCCAGATCCAGCAGGGAAGGTTGAGAAATACACGTGTGTGTGTGTGTGTGGATAAGGGAGACTGATTTGTAACCTTGTTCACCAGCTTTATATTGGGTTTGAGTATGTAGTTATTACAGCGTTGGATAATGTGCTGAGAAATGTACCGCTTCTCACACAACAGGTTAAATTGCTATTTGTACGTGTGGTCTGTCAAGGTTGGAGAGAAGGTTGTGGCTTTACTTACAGAACTCCACCAGCAGGTACTTGCTCTCCTTCAGAGCTGTGGCAAAGTTGTGCTTGTTCAGCACCAAAACGTCCTGCTCTTCCGTGATCTCGTGCGAGGGGACCTCCTCGGCATCTTGCTCTGGTGGCACGGCGTGGTCTTGCAGCTGGCCGTCGGCAGCCTTGGTCAGGAGGGTGAGGGTGAGGGTGAGGAGCAGCGTGGCCAGGTACCTCTGGGACATGCTGATGGGAAGCACACACTCACTGAGGCAGTGCAGATAAATACACGGCCAGAGACACAGCCAGAGACGACACTGCGTGGAGCTTTACTACTGGGCTGCTCACTGATTATTCCCCACCCGTGGAGTGACACCAGCCTTGGTGTGGGAAGTGTAGCATGTGCAGAAAATCTCTTTCTGCCAATATAACTGCAGCCTGTTTGTGAACCTATCGGTGAGAACCTTCTGACCTGTTGGATGAAGAGCAGTTCACATGGTTAACCCTGTCAGCACATTCAGTAAAATTAAGTATTCATTCTAAACTTTCAGTTCCAGTTTAGTTTAGTTCAGTTTGGACATACAGCACGGAAACAGGCCCTTCGGCCCACCGTGTCCGTGCTGGCCAGCGATCCCCGCACACTAACACTACCCTACACACACTAGGGACAATTTCCAATATTTACCAAAGCTACTTAACCAACAAACCCGCACGTGTTTGGAGCGTTGGAGGAAACCGAAGATCCCGGAGAAAACCCACGCAGGTCACGGGGAGAACGTGCAAACTCCGTACAGACAGCACCTGTAGTCAGGATTGAACCCGTGGTCCTGGCGCTGTGAGGCAGCAACTCTACCGCTGCGCCACCGTGACGCTCCACTGATGGGGAGGATTCTCACTGCTCCGTTTCAGTTACATGACCATTAAACACTTGACAATATGCTGGAGTAAGTCAGCAGGACAAGCAGCGTCTCTGGAGAGAAATCCCGACCATTCTTCTGTCTCGGCACGAAACCTCACCCGTTCCTTCTCTCCGCAGATGCTGCCTGTCCCGTGGAGTTACTCCGGCATTTTGTGTTTAAACCAGCGTCTGCAGTTCCTTGCCACCCACACTCGTGGCTCCTGGGTTGGAATAATAATGGCCGGATCAGCATTGTTGGCTCGACAACTGGGAAACTATCCTGCACTTTCCTGGCAGACAAATCAGTCAAACAAAATACTCCACGGTCAAATCTGTCCCCCTGGCGACAGGAATGTTGGTGAGGACACTCCTGGAGTCTGGAGTAGAGGCCACTCCTGGAGTCTGGAGTAGAGGCCACTCCTGGAGTAGAGGCCACTCCTGGAGTCTGGAGTAGAGGCCACTCCTGGAGTCTGGAGTAGAGGCCACTCCTGGAGTCTGGAGTAGAGGCCACTCCTGGAGTAGAGGCCACTCCTGGTGTAGAGGCCACTCCTGGAGTCTGGAGTAGAGGCCACTCCTGGAGTCTGGTGTAGAGGCCACTCCTGGAGTCTGGAGTAGAGGCCACTCCTGGAGTCTGGTGTAGAGGCCACTCCTGGAGTCTGGAGTAGAGGCCACTCCTGGAGTCCGGTGTAGACGCCACTCCTGGAGTCTGGAGTAGAGGACACTCCTGGAGTCTGGTGTAGAGGCCACTCCTGGAGTCTGGAGTAGAGGCCACTCCTGGAGTCCGGTGTAGAGGCCACTCCTGGAGTCCGGTGTAGAGGCCACTCCTGGAGTAGAGGCCACTCCTGGAGTCCGGTGTAGACGCCACTCCTGGAGTCTAGAGTAGAGGCCACTCCTGGAGTCTGGTGTAGAGGCCACTCCTGGAGTAGAGGCCACTCCTGGAGTAGAGGCCACTCCTGGAGTAGAGGCCACTCCTGGTGTAGAGGCCACTCCTGGAGTAGAGGCCACTCCTGGAGTCCGGTGTAGACGCCACTCCTGGAGTCTGGAGTAGAGGCCACTCCTGGAGTCTGAAGTAGAGGCCACTCCTGGAGTCTGGTGTAGAGGCCACTCCTGGAGTAGAGGCCACTCCTGGAGTAGAGGCCACTCCTGGTGTAGAGGCCACTCCTGGAGTAGAGGCCACTCCTGGAGTCCGGTGTAGAGGCCACTCTTGTGCTCACCTGCGATCTCCCAACTACAGGGTGGATGCCGTTAACCTGTAAAGGGTTCAGAGCAGATTTACGAGGATGTTGCCAGGACTTGAGGGCCCTGAGCTACAGTACAGGGTGGGACTGGGCAGGATAGGGCTTTATTCCTTGTTGTGCAGGAGGCTGAGGGGTGACCCTATTTATAGAGATGTATAAAATCATGAGAGGAGTAGGTTGTGTGAATGCACAGAGACTTTGGCCCAGAGTAGGGGAGTCAAGAACCCAAGGGTACAGGTTTCAGATGATGTTTAGACAATGTTTGACCAATCTATCCTCACGTACGTTGAAATGTTAAACTAGATGTGAGAATGAGCTGCCCTTGCCCCCAGAGGGTGAGGCAGAGGTCGGAGGTTGGTATTTGTCCGGCAGCTGACAGCTGACTGACTCTGGGAAACTGCCTCTTCCCAGCAGATGCGGAAAGCCACGTGTAGACTGGCGTTAGGTCCAAGTTGCTGCCTCTGTTGACTCTCCTCCCCCTCTGGAGAACCAGGCCACTATGGTGTTGACATTGCCAGCCACACAAGTATGTTAGGGGTGACTTTAACAAAACTACGACTGGAGTTATGACGAGGCACAGGGAACGTACATAGGTAAACAGATCATAACATATATTTGTTGGTTATTCACCGAGAAATACTTGTGTGATTTCACAAACTACAGCCACAGGTTTAAGGTGAGGGGCAACTTTTTCACACAGCGGGTGGTGGGTGTATGGAACGAGCTGCCGGGGGAGGTAGTTGAGGCTGGGACTATATTTAAAAGACATTGGACAGGTTCATGGATAGGAAATGTTTTGGATGGACAAGGTCCAAACGCAGGCAGATGGGCCTAGGATAGATGGGCATCTATGTTAGCATGGATGAGTTGGGCCGAAGGGCCTGTTTCTACGCTGTGTAACTTTATGATTCCAATGCGGTTAGGCAAATATGAATAATATTGTCACAACAATGATCAGAGATCTTGGAATAAAACATTCTTTTACAACGGAGTGATTTGAACTGAAGCAGCCAGCCCTTGGCCTTGGCCTGAGGTGTGGGCGTTAGTCCAGTTGGTGGATCGGCAATGTATAAATGTTACCCTTTCCCAACCTTGAGGAGCAAGTCCCCACAAAATAAAACAAACTTTATTAACGTTATGGTAGCACTGGTTATTATGCCGGGAATATTATTAAAATTTAAAGAGAGACAACAGACAATAGGTGCAGGAGGAGGCCATTCGGCCCTTCGAACCAGCACCGCCATTCAATGTGATCATGGCTGATCATCCCCAATCAGTACCCCGTTCCTGCCTTCTCCCCATATCCCCTGACTCCACTATCTTTAAGAGCCCTCTCTAGCTCTCTCTTGAAAGTATCCAGAGAACCGGCCTCCACCGCCCTCTGAGGCAGAGAATTCCACAGACTCACAACTCTATATGAGTCAATGTCAAAGTCAAAAGAGTTTATTGTCATGTGTCCCTGACAGGACAATGAAATTCTCTCTTTGCTTAGCACAACAGAACATAGAAGGCATTGGCTACAATTCTATAAGTAAATACACCCATGAATTAATAAATTAATAAAGTGCAAATAACAGATGGAGGGATATTAATGTTCAGAGTTCCGAGCTAAGTTTAATAGCCTGATGGCTGTGGGGAAGTAGCTATTCCTGAACCGGGTCATTGCAGTCTTCAGGCTCCTGTATCTTCTACCTGAAGGTAGCAGGGAGATGAGTGTGTGGCCAGGGTGGTGTGGGTCCTTGATGATGCTGCCAGCCTTTTTGAGGCAGCGACTGTGATAAATCCCCTTGATGGCAGGAAGGTCAGAGCCGATGATGGACTGGGCAGTGTTTACTACTTGTTGTAGTCTTTTCCTCTCCAGGGCGCTCAAGTTGCCGAACCAAGCTGAGAAAATGTTTCCACGTCTCCGTTCTAAATGGCTTACTCTTTATTCTTAAACTGTGGCCCCTGGCACTGAGCACCGAGTTAAATGAAATGTGTAATAAGGAACTGCAGACGCTGGTTTACACCGAAGATAGACACAACGTGCTGGAGTAACTCAGCGGGACAGGCAGCATCTCTGGAGAGAAGGAATGGGTGACGTTTCGGGTCGAGTCTGAAGAAGGGTCTCGACCCATAACATCACTCATTCCTTCTCTTGAAAGATGCTGCCTGACCCGCTGAGTTACTCCAGCATTTTGTGTGTAAACAGTGTGTAAGAGGTGAGTTCACCCAGACGGCCGCTACTCTGTGGTCATTTTGAAGCTGCCTTTCTTGAATGAAGGGCACATGGACCGTCCCGACAACCACACTGTGTGTGGCCGTTATGGACGATGAAACACACAGACCTGAGAGACAAACTCACCATCTCTCCACAAGGTGGAGATGTCAAGGTATAAACTCCCACGTGGCGCTTGGCACCGTATTTGTGCCAATGAGTTTAGTCTAGAGGTAGTTTACAGTTGTACCGTCTACTTCAGTTCAGTTCAGTTGGGTTTTGAGATACAGCACGGAAACAGGCCCTTCAGCCCACCGAGTCGGCACCGACCAGCGATCCCCGCACACTAACAGTATCCTACACACACTAGGGACAATTTTACATTTATACCTAGCCAATGAATCTGCAAACCTGTCCATTGTACAAACGTCAGCACTGCGTGTCCACTGGACCAGCCACTATGAACTGGACCACTGGACCACTGGACCAGCCACTGTGAACTGGACCCGTCACTGGAAGCACTTGTCCGCTGGACCAGCCACTGTGAACTGGACCACTGGACCACTGGACCAGCCACTGTGAACTGGACCCGTCACTGGAAGCACTTGTCCGCTGGACCAGCCACTGTGAACTGGACCACTGGACCACTGGACCAGCCACTGTGAACTGGACCCGTCACTGGAAGCACTTGTCCGCTGGACCAGCCACTGTGAACTGGACCAGCCACTGGAAGCTCTTGTCCACTGGACCAGCCACTGACAGAAGGCCGATGTGTACACACGAGTATTGGATGATGCACTGCTTCTAAAATTGGAGAAAGCAGATACATGACCAGAGGGAGATACAGGAACAGATACAATGAGGACTTTTAAAATATATAAGAATTGGGAGGGGTTTAGAGGGGTATGGGTCAAATGCAGGAAAATGGGACTAACCCAGTATGCCAGTTTAGCTAGCATGGACAAGGTGGGCCGAAGGGCCTGTTTACGTGCTGTCCAGCTCTACAACATTGACAGTATTGTCTTGTTTCATAGAGATGGAGACACAAAGAACTGAAGGTGCCAGAATCTTGTGTGGAAAGCAGAGTGCCGGAGTAACTCAGCGGGTCAGGCAGCATCTGTGGAGAACATGGATAGGTGACGTTTCACAGAGTGCTGGAGTAACTCAGCGGGACAGGCAGCATCTGTGGAGAACATGGATAGGTGACGTTTCACAGAGTGCTGGAGTAACTCAGCGGGTCAGGCAGCATCTGTGAAGAACATGGATAGGTGACGTTTCACAGAGTGCTGGAGTAACTCAGCGGGTCAGGCAGCATCTGTGGAGAACATGGATAGGTGACGTTTCACAGAGTGCTGGAGTAACTCAGCGGGTCAGGCAGCATCTGTGGAGAACATGGATAGGTGACGTTTCACAGAGTGCTGGAGTAACTCAGCGGGTCAGGCAGCATCTGTGGAGAACATGGATAGGTGACGTTTCACAGAGTGCTGGAGTAACTCAGTGGGTCAGGCAGCATCTGTGAAGAACATGGATAGGTGACGTTTCAGGTCAGGACCCTGTTTCTCTTTAAGTTACTCCAGCACTGTGTTCTTGTCTTGTTTCATACAAGGGTCGTACCTTTAAGGGTTCAGTCTGGCACACTTGACTGTGGATGAAGTGAGGCAAATATGTAAATTTTTACACATACAACAAGGATGAAGTTAATAATTCAAACATTCAAAAACTGTGTAAATTGTTTAGTTCCATGATATCGCCCTTCGGCCCATCGAGTCGGCACCGACCAGCGATCCCCGCACACTGACACTACTCTACAGGGACAATTTACATTTACCAAGCCAGTTAACCTACAAACCTGAACGCCTTTGGAGTGTGGGAGGAAACCGAAGATCTCGTAGAAAACCCACACAGGTCACGGGGAGAACGTACAAACTCCGTACAGACAGCACCCGTAGTCGGGATGGAACCCGGGTCTCCGGCGCTGTGAGGCAGCAACTCTACCGCTGTGCCACCGTGCCACACTTGGTGTCATTGTTCTTTCTGTGATTGGCTGGCAATGGTGTTGGTTGTTCTCCGGTTTAATGGTGCGTTATGTAAATTACACAGTGTAGGTGCCGCAGCGTAGGGCAGGGCTGGGGAACCTGTCCATGATGGAAGGCCGCATTAAGTTAGGCCACAGTAATCTAACAAGGCCGCATCCAAGACACTTCAATTAGATGTAGGATTATTTTGTTGAATCTTTTTGTACTCTTTAGTATTTTAAATACGTTCATTTTAAGATTAAAATAAAAATAATAAACGGATTTGTTCTGCAAAATTTGGATTCATTCAAAAGGCTTCACTTAATGTCCTAGAATGCTGCATGCGGCCTTAAGGCCACAGGTTTCCCACCCCTGGTGTAGGCCACGGCTGAGCAGGATCACACTCACACTCATCCTCCGCCAAGTGACAAACAACCAAGTTTTGTTGAAGTCTGAAGAAGGGTCTCGACCCGAAACGTCGCCCATTCCTTCGCTCCATAGATGCTGCCGCACCCGCTGAGTTTCTCCAGCATTTGTGTCTGCTTTAAGGGCCGTCCGACTTGTCGATGTTTATGGCGACTGCCGGCATCAGTGACTGATGTATCAGGTCATCGATGTTTGACGCGCGGCGGTTTTCCCAACGGTCGCTACATTTATGTTGTCGCCACTGGAATTTGAAATGTTCAAAATCTGACGCCGGCACTGATGTGGCGCTGGCGGTCACCGAAAAAATCGCCAAGCGGGACACGCCCTTAAGGTTCATCAGGATCAGCTTTGATTGGCTTGTGAGGGATATATCACCTTTCTAGGCTCAGTTAGCAAATAAAACACAAGGACAATGGTTGGTCTTCTCATGCCCGATCTTTATTTGAAGCATCAAACACGTCACAGGAACATCAGAGCTTCACAAGTGGATAGGATGGGGCTAGCGGAGTGGAAGGGCCAGGCGCTGGCCACAAGGAACCGCGTCAGCAAGAGTCCAGGGTCATCACGCGCCCACCTCATTACACTTGAAGAATCTTACTGAGGTTTCACAAAGCGCTTGGGAATGAAGGAGGCAACCCAAAATGCACAATATTCGTCATCGATACAGCCAGCTGTGAGGGGGGGGAGGGGGAGGGGGAGAGGGGGAGAGGGGGGGGGGAGAGAGGGAGAGGGGGGGGGAGAGGGGAGGGGGAGAGAGAGGGGAGGGGGAGAGAGGAGGGGGAGAGGGGGGGGGGAGAGAAGGGGGGGAGCAAAGCAGTTGGGGCTGGGAGTGAAGTACAACATTTCCATCACGTCACACTCTGGTGCAGGGGTCGTGGGGAGAATGGGGTTAGGAGGGAGAGATAGATCAGCCATGATTGGATGGCGGAGTAGACTTGATGGGCCGAATGGCCTTATTCTGCTCCTATCACATGACCTCAACACACATCTTCATACTATCTAACATGCTGCCTCCATCACAAGAAGCTTCTCAGTGGAAGGCAAAGTCCAAGGCAGCCCGACTCAACACAATGTAATCAATGACACCACTGTGATCGGGTGCAATACTGGCAAATAAATTGCTAGTTCATATTTCTCTCGGTGATCGACAGGCATTTTGTGTTTGGGACTGATGGCAAATTCAGATGAAGCAGAGGTGGATGGCAAAAGGCTGGGTGTGAGGACCACATGGCCGGGACATGCTGGAGCTGTCTGCACCCGTCACGTCCTTCAGAAACGTAGATGCTTCATTGTCACGGTGTTCAATGTCCGGGTTCATGTTTATGAAGGAACTGCAGATGCTGGAAAAATCAAAGGGAGACAAAAATGCTGGAGAAACTCAGCGGGTGCAGCAGCATCTATGGAGAGAAGGAACAGGTGACGTTTCAAGTCGAGACCCTTCTTCAGACTGAATGCTGCCTCACCCGCTGAGTTTCTCCAGCATTTCTGTCTACCTTAACGTCTGGGTTCAAACTGACGATCCACATTGCCCTTTGCTTGGAGACAACTGTAATTATTTCTCCGTTGTCATCACGCTGCAATATTAGTGAGCATTTTTGGATTTAATTGTTGCAGGGTTTTCATATTTAGTTTAGAACAGCTCGGAAACAGGCCCTTCGGTCCACAGAGTCCGTGCCATCCAGCGATCCCCGCACACTTATGCTACCCTGCACACACTAGGGACAATTTATAATTATACCGAGCCAATTACCAATTAGACCTGTGTCGGAAGGAACTGCAGGTGCTAGTTTAAAGCGAAGATAGACACAAAAAGCTGGAGTAACTCAGCCGGACTGGCTGCATCTGTTCAGTCTGAAGAAGGGTCTCGACCGGAAACATCATCCATTCCTTCTCTCCAGAGAATGCTGCCTGTCCCGCTGAGTTACTCCAGCTTATTGTGTCTGTCCTACACACCGGTTTGTCTTAGAGCGTTTGAGGTAAACTGCAGAAAATATTTATTCAGCGATAGATGGTCGATTCCAATGAAGCAGAGGGCTGGAATATTCACACTTTGTGGATTGCCATTTATATCGCTGGACAGCTCCAGCATTGTCCCAGATGAATGTAAATGAAGAAGCAGAATCAATGTAGAATATGTCCCTGAGAGCAAGGCCGGGCTATGGGGCCACTGCTCCACTGACCACATGGTTCATCTGCTTCCCATTCACCTTAGCAATGGCGTGGCACAGTTAGTGATTGGTCTAATCTTCCTCACATCCATGTCAGTCCTGAGACTGACCTTCGTCTCATCATTCACACACCTGCACACACCTGGACACACCTGGACACACCTGGACACACCTGAAGCACTTGTACGAGAAGCAAAGGGGTCTGCAGACAAAGTTACGTTTGAACAATGAATGACACACACAGACAGTAATGGTGATAAAAAGCCATAAGGTAACTTTGGTACCAGGCGACTGGTTTCCATCCCCTGTGTTCAGGAGTCAGATCCTAGTCCAGCCAGTCCTTCTTTATGCTCAGCTTCCACTCCCAGTGTAGGTGGTCACTTTTGTCATCGTCCGTGAAGTGGGACTTCATGGTGTACATGCCCCTCACCATCAACCCTGTCGGTGCCTCCTCCACTGGGCTGAGGAACTCGTACTCCTCCACTCTGGGCCCGTAGCTGCCCATCATGTACGTGTCCTTGCTAGCTGCTCGCACCAAAGGGGAGAGAGTTAGTGCTTGAACATTGTGTGGAGGGAGGCACATTGATGAACTGTCCATCAGGCTATTAAACACAACATCAGACAAGCTCGGAACAATAACAGTATCATTACTATTGCACTTTACCTGTTGATTTATTGTGTGTGTGGTCTATTGTCTACAGACACACTGAACCTTTATCTCCTGTTCTGTTCTATGTTTACATATCCTGTTGTGCTGCAGCAAGCAAGAATGGCATTGTCCTATCTGGGACACACGACCATAAACTATCTTGACTCTTGCCCAGAGTAGGTGAATCGAGGACCAGAGGACATCGAGGACCAGAGGTTTCAGGAGAAGGGGAAAAGATTTAATGGGAACCTGAGGGACAACCTTTCCACACAGAGGGTGGTGGGTGTATGGAACGAGCTGCCAGATGAGGTAGTTGAGGCAGTTTCAATAACATTTCAGAGACATTTGGACAGGTGCATGGATAGGACAGGTTTACAGGGCTATGGGCCACACGTGAGTGAATGAGATGTGTTTAGATGAGGCATCTTGCTCGTGGTGGAGAACTATTCTACGATTCTAAATGATGATAACATTGATGAGGGAAATAACAATAGCCTCACCAAGTTGTCAGAAGGCAGAGCATGAAGGATGTTAGCAGTGAGGAGACACCAAGCTGGGTGGCACTGTGAACTGTGAGGAGGATGCTATGAGGATTCAGGGTGACTTGGACAGGTTGGGGGAGTGGGCAGGTGCAGTTTAATGTGGATAAATGTGAGGTTATCCACTTTGGTGGCAAAAACAGGAAGGCAGATTATTATCTGAATGGCGTCAAGTTGGGAAAGGGGGATCTGGGGGTCCTTGTTCATCAGTCACTGAAAGTAAGCATGCAGGTACAGCAGGCAGTGAAGAAAGTGAATGGCATGTTGGCCTTCATAGCGAGAGGAGTTGAGTATAGGAGCAAAGAGGTCCTTCTGCAGTTGTATAGGGCCCTAGTGAGACCACACCTGGAGTATTGTGTGCAGTTTTGGTCTCCAAATTTTGAGGAAGGACATTCTTGCTATTGAGGGAGTGCAGCGTAGGTTCACCAGGTTAATTCCCGGAATGGCGGGACTGTCATATGTTGATAGAATGGAGCCGCTGGGCTTGTACACTCTGGAATTTAGAAGGATGTGAGGGGATCTTATTGAAACATATAAGATTGTTAAGGGTTTGGACACGCTAGAGGCAGGAAACATGTTCCCGATGTTGGGGGAGTCCAGAACCAGGGGTCACAGTTTAAGAATAAGGAGTAAGCCATTTGGACGGAGATGAGGAAAACGTTTTCACCCAGAGAGTTGTGAGTCTGTGGAATTCTCTGCCTCATAGGGCGGTGGAGGCAGGTTCTCTGGATGCTTTCAAGAGAGAGCTAGATAGGGCTCTTAAAGATAGCGGAGTCAGGGGATATCGGGAGAAGGCAGGAATGGGGTACTGATTGGGGATGATCAGCCATGAACACAGTGAATGGTGGTGCTGGCTCGAAGGGCAGAATGGCCTACTCCTGCACCTATTGTCTATTGAGCAAGGCTCCATTCTGATATTGGACAAGTTGGGTGAATAGGAGAATGCGTGACGGATGCAGTTTACAGTGAATTAATACGTGATTGTGTAAACAGAGAGAGAGGGAGAGAGTGTGTGTGTGTGTGTGTGTGTGCGCGCGCGCATCACCTATTCCTTCACTCCATAGATGCTGCCACCCCGCTGAGTTTCTCCAGCATTTTTGTCTACATTCCATTGTTGTTAGGAGGGAGAGATAGATCATCCACGATTGAATGGTGGAATGATTGAATAGACGTGATGGGCCAAATGGCATAATTCTACTCCTATCCCTTATGACCTTGTGAGGCCAATGACAGCCAGTGGTGGCCAGTGACCGCCAGCTATTGGACATATAACCATATAACCATATAACCATATAACAATTACAGCACGGAAACAGGCCTTCTTGGCCCTTCCAGTCCGTGCCGAACATTTATTTTCCCCTAGTCCCATCTACCTGCACTCAGACCATACCCCTCCATTCCCTTCCCGTCCATATACCTATCCACTTTACTTTTAAATGTTAAAATCGATCCTGCCTCCACCACTTCTGCTGGAAGCTCATTCCACACAGCCACCACTCTCTGAGCAAAGAAGTTGCCCCTCATGATACCCCTAAACTTCTGTCCCTTAATTCTCATGTCATGCCCTCTTGTTTCAATCTTCCCTACCCACAATGGGAAAAGCTTATCCACGTCAACTCTGTCTATCCCTTTCATCATTTTAAAGACCTCAATCAAGTCCCCCCTTAACCTTCTGCGCTCCAAAGAATAAAGACCCAACTTGTTCAACCTTTCTCTGTAACTTAGTTGCTGGAACCCAGGCAACATTCTAGTAAATCTCCTCTGTACTCTCTCTATTTTGTTGACATCCTTCCTATAATTAGGCGACCAAAATTGTACACCATACTCCAGAATTGGTCTCACCAATGCCTTGTACAATTTTAACATTACTTCCCTACTCCTATATTCAATGCTCTGATTTATAAAGGGCAGCACACCAAAAGCTTTCTTTACCACCCTCTCTACATGCGATTCCACCTTCAGGGAACTATGCACAGTTATTCCTAGATCCTTCTGTTCCACAGCATTCCTCAATTCCCTACCATTTACCATGTACGTCCTATTTTGATTTGTCCTACCAAGATGTAGCACTTCACACTTATCAGCATTAAACTCCATCTGCCATCTTTCAGCCCGCTCTCCCAAATTGCCCAAATCTCTCTGTAGACTTTGAAAATCTACTTCATTATCCACGACACCGCCTATCTTAGTATCATCTGCATACTTACTTATCTAATTTTCCACCTCATCATCTAGATCATTGATGTACATGACAAACAACAGTGGACCCAACACAGATCCCTGAGGCACCCCACTCGTCACCGGCTTCCAACCTGACAAACAGCCATCCACCATTACTCTCTGGCATCTCCCATTCAGCCACTGTTGAATCCATCTTGCTACTCCGCCATTAACACCCAAAGATTGAACCTTCTTAACCAACCTTCCATGGGGAACCTTGTCAAAGGCCTTACTGAAGTCCATATAGACAACATCCACTGCTTTACCCTCATCAATTTCCCTAGTAACCTCTTCAAAAATTTCAAGAAGGTTTGTCAAACAACCTTCCAGGCACAAATCCATGTTGACTGTTCTTGATCAGACCCTGTTTATCCAGATGCTTATATATATATATTATCTCTAAGTATCCTTTCCATTAATTTGCCCACCACTGACGTCAAACTAACAGGTCTATAATTGCTAGGTTTATTCTTTGAACCCTTTTTAAACAATGGAACAACATGCGCAGTACGCCAATCCTCCGGCACTATTCCCGTTTCTAATGACATTTGAAATATTTCTGTCATAGCCCCTGCTATTTCTACACAAACTTCCCTCAATGTCCTAGGGAATATCCTGTCAGGACCTGGAGACTTATCCATTTATATATTTTTCAAAAGTGTCAGTACTTCCTCCTCTTTGAATCTCATAGTTTCCATAGCTACTCTATTTTTTTCCCTTATCTCACAGAGTTCAATATCCTTCTCCTTGGTGAATACCGAAGAAAAGAAATTGTTCAATATCTCCCCCATCTCTTTTGGCTCTGCAGATAGCTGTCCATTCTGGCTCTCTAATGGTCCAATTTTATCCCTCGTTATCCTTTTGCTATTAATATAGCTGTAGAAACCCTTTGGATTTACTTTCACCTTTCTTGCCAAAGCAACCTCATATCTTCTTTTAGCCTTTCTAATTTCTTTCTTAAGATTCTTTTTACATTCTTTATACTCATCTAGTACCTCATTTACTCCATGCCTCCTATAATTATTGTAGATATCGCTCTTTTTTCGAACCAAGTGTCCAATTTCCCTTGAAAACCATGGCTCTTTCTGATTTTTACTATTTCCTTTCAACCAAACAGAGACATAAAGATTCTGTACTCTTACAATTTCCCCTTTAAATGTCCTCCATTTCTCTTCTCCATCCTTCCCATAAAACAAAATGTCCCAATTCACTCCTTTTAAATCCTTACGCATTCCCTCAAAGTTAGCCTTTCTCCAATCAAAAATCTCAACCCTAGGTCCAGTTCTGACTCTCTCCATAATTATATTGAAACTAATGGTATTGTGATCACTGGTCCTGAAGTGCTCATCGACGCATACCTCCGTCACCTGACCTGCCTCATTTCCTAACAGGAGGTCCAGCACTGCCCCTTCTCTGGTCGATACCTCTATGTATTGCTGCAAAAAACTATCCTGCACACATTTTACAAACTCCAAACCATCCAGCCCATTTACAGAATGTGTTTCCCAGTCTATGTGTGGAAAGTTGAAATCTCCCACAATCACTACCTTGTGCTTAGACATGTTCAATGAGGAGGCGGACATATTTCGGGAAGAAAAAGGTACAAAAGGTATTGGGATGAAGAGGGTGACAAGGCAGTGATGGAGCATCACCATGAGTTTGTTGAATGGGAGAGCAGACCTGATGGGCTGAATGGCCTATCCCTGCTCCAACGCTTCAAGAGAATGCTCGTCCTAGTTAGGTAAGCCAGATATATTCTAGATCAGGTGTAGAGGGTGTCGGAATGGCCACACATAACTTACCCTGCAAACGGCCCTTGCAAGTATAGTGGACATACGTTAATCCCGGAACAATCTCCTTGTTCACCTGAGAGAAAAGTCACAAAGTTGATTATAGTGAACGCTACAATTATCTCCAAGTGAGAATTGTTCATTTAGAGTCACACAGTGTGGAAACAGGCCCTTCAGCCCAACCTGCCCATCATGTCCCAGCTGCCTGCATGTGGGGATGGGGGTCAGGACCACAGATGGTGACAGACTGACCCATCCCACCGGGCCTGTTGCTCAGCTGACATTGAGTACATGCAGCACAAATAGGGAGACAGACAGGAAAATTGCAGAAGGTTCTGGCCCAGACACAGGCACATGGGACCAGCTTAGACGGGGCATCTTGGTCTCAAGGGGAGACGAGGCAGCCTACAGAGAGGAAGTCCTGAAGTTGACAGCCTGGTGCTCAGAAAACAACCTGGCTCTGAACACCAAGAAAACCAAAGAGCTCATTGTCGACTTCAGGAAGCACAGCACCGACTTAGCCCCTTATACATCAACGGCGAGTGTGTGGAGAGGGTCCACACCTTCCGGTTTCGCGGCGTCCTCATCTCCGCTGACATCTCCTGGACAGACAACATCACAGCGGTCATCAAGAAGGCTCAGCAGCGGCTGCACTTCCTGAGGGTCCTCAGGAAGCACAACCTAGACTCCAACCTGCTGCTGACCTTCTACCGCTCGTCCATTGAGAGCCTGTTAACATACTGCATTACAGCATGGTACGGCAGCTGCACCATGGCAGACAGGGAGAGGCTTCAGAGGGTAGTCAGGGCAGCACAGAAGATCATCGGCTGCCCTCTCCCCTCTCTGATGGACATTTACACCTCCCGCTGCCTCAGCAGGGCGAAGAACATTATCAAGGACAGCTCCCATCCTGCATTTGGCCTGTTCAACCTGCTACCCTCAGGGAGGCGCTATAGGTGCATCAGCACAAGGACAAATAGACTCAAGAACAGTTTCTTTCCAAAATCCATCATCTCCCTGAACTCACACATGCATTGACTTCACACCCTAACCCCCGGACTTTCATCTATCTACCTACTGTAATTTGTACTGTAACTGTAACCCATACTGGATATAGGAATCCTATTATCCATTCTATTTATCCATTGTCTTTTTATAGATATGTATATAGCGCCGCAGAAACTGTGCACCTTATCCCCCCCCCCCCTTTTGTTTTGCACTGAGTAGGAGCAGCTTTTAATCTCATTGTACATGTGTATAGTGACAATAAAAGGCGTTCTAATTCTGATTTTACTTCGGAGTCACGTGAGTGACTACGTGAAGACCCCGCCAGCACGCATGCGCGACATATCGTCGTACGCATGCGGAAGCGACAGTCGGGAGGAGCGGGGCTCCTCCAGCGTAAGTTTAAAAAACTTACGAAAGGTAAGTCTCACCGGAGTGGTGAGCGTGGCGACTCAGTGTATACTTGTTTTTTCAGGAATTCTACATGGAGTCGCGGAAATTGAAAAGAGCAGCGACAAGAGCTGCTGCCATGGAGAGCAGCCAGCAGCGTGCCGCTTCTCCTGAGCTGCAGGTGTTACCCGCAGCTCCCGACTTTTCGCCTATGAGGGCCACAGATACGCCGCGGTCGGGCGGTAAATCCACCCGAAAGTCGGACGGGGCCGCCGACCCAGCTGGGTCCAGTCCCGAGGACACCCCATTCACTGATAGCGACGGGGGTCGTCTTGCCCGCATGGAGCGGATGGTGGAGCAATTGCTCCAGCGTGACCTGCTTTTGCAGGGGCAGAGTCACGGTGGGCCTCTTTGCAGGCCCACGGCAGGATCCTATCATGGACTGCCTAATGTCTCGCCCTCTTCGCAGGGGAGCATTGGGGGTCAGAACTGGGCTGACCCTGAAGAGGGGGAGTTGGCTGAACAACCAACAGTGTCAGGGGTGCAAGAAGAAGAGTTACTGGATATGGTAAACAAGCATGCAGTTCCTTCTCAAAAAGGCCTACCTATCCACCCAAAGCTGGCAGCTAGTATCAATTATATGACTACAAACCAGCTTCAGGAGCAAGCCATCAATGCAACAGCTGATAAGTATCTTGCTCCTGAAAATTGTAACTCACTGACTGTTCCTGAGGTGAATAACCCTATATGGGGGAACATGAGCCCTACGATTAGAGGGCAAGAAGTCAAACTTCAGAAGATCCTGAAACTTTTGACCGCCGGGATTACGGCAGTGGCCAGAACTGCGGTGGGAATAGAGTTACCGGAAGAACTACAGGATGCTCTGGCCTTGCTGTGTAACACACAGTACGAGATAAATAACTACAGGAAGAGCATTATCAAACCGGCACTTAACCCCAAGTTTGCGGGGTTATGCAGACCAGGTAACGCTCAACCACCAAATCTGCTGTTCGGGGATAACCTCCCCAAACAGGTGAAAGACCTGGACGAGGAGGCCAAGGCCATAGGCCTGATTAAGGTACCCAGTACCTCCAAACCTCACTACCAACAGCGGCAGCACCCCTACACACCCACCGGACAGCGATATCACAACAGACCGTCCGGTGGTGAAAGCTCGAAGGCCGGCCCACCTGCACACCGGTCTTTTTTAGGCCATGGCCCAGCCCGGCCTTCTTGGAAAATGCGCCACCCCTACAACGCAGCAACTCAACAGAAGAAACAAGGGCAAAGACCGCAACACCGGCAATAACCTTGGAGGTAGGTGGGTCTGGCTCCCCCAGGAACATTGCTTGTCTAAATTCATCTTATGTGGGAGGCCGGTTGCACTTGTTTTATGAAGTATGGCGCACTTTTACCTCTGATCCTTACATACTCGGAAGTATTCAGGGCTATAAAATTGAATTCATTTACGAACTCCCTACCCCGGTCCAGCATTCGCCTAGCCGAAAGTTTATACTTTCACAAAAAGAAAGAACGGCGGGCCATGCTGAACTATTAAGACTAATTAGTAAAGGGGTAATTGAGAGAACCACCAGAGAATCACAGGAGTTCGTATCTAATATATTTACCAAAAATAAAAAAGATGGCGGGTGCCGCATAATCATAGATCTGACCGAACTGAATACTTCTGTTCAGTATGTTCATTTCAAAATGGACACTTTTGACACAGCTAGACAGCTAATAGCTAATGGGTACTACATGGCATGCATTGACCTTAAAGATGCATACTATTCAGTGCCAATACACAAGGATCATAGGAAATACCTTAAATTTATCTGGATGGGACAATTATGGCAATATAAAGCCTTACCCAATGGGTTATCATCAGCACCCAGGCTGTTCACCAAAATATTGAAACCAGCTTTGGCCTATTTAAGGAAACAAAACCATACTGTTATGGCCTACCTTGATGATATCCTCATTGTCGGGGAGAATTTGGAAACGGCTACATTGGCAGTTCTAGCCACAAAACATCTCTTTCAAAAGCCGGGGTTCATCATACATCCAGATAAATCAAAGTTGGAACCCTCTACTACCATGGACTACTTGGGGTTCACCATTGACTCGGTGCAAATGTCTATCACCTTACCACCGAACAAGGTGGTGGACTTGATAGAAGCTTGCAGGAGCCTTACTGGCATCAGGGATCCATCCATACGGCAGGTGGCCAGGGTAATTGGGAAGATAGTGGCTGCTTTTCCCGCAGCACAATTCGGACCACTACATTATCAAAACCTACAAAGAGCTAAAATTATAGCTCTCAAAAGTCATGCAGGCCATTTCGACAGGCCTATGAAGTTATCAGAAAAGGCAAGAATTGAATTAAATTGGTGGATGGAAAATGCTCAATTCTGTTCCAAACCCATCACTATCATAAATCCCTCGGTCATCTTACAAACGGATGCCAGTGCCAAAGGTTGGGGGAGCAACTAATACCACCACTAGTTGTGGAGGCAGATGGAGTGCACAAGAGCTAACCCTATTTGAAACATTGGGGATTAATTATTCAGAAATGCTGGGAGCATTTCATGGCCTTAGGGCATACTGCTCAGACATGCACCAAGTACATGTTAGATTACAAATTGACAACACCACAGTGGTGGCTTATATTAATCATATGGGTGGAATAAAGTCGATATCATGTGATGAATTGGCTAATAATATCTGGCACTGGTGTCTGCAAAGGGAAAATTGGATCTCAGCCACTTACCTTCCAGGTAAGCTAAACACAGTGGCAGACACCAGGTCACGCAAATTCAACGACAACATAGAATGGATGTTGGATCGGAAAGTGTTCACAGATATTGTAGAACGTTATGGGACACCAGATATCGACCTTTTTGCATCCAGATTAAATCACCAACTACCAACATATGTTGCTTGGGAACCAGACCCAGGGGCAGTAGCAATGGACGCTTTCACGCTACACTGGGGGGATTTGTTCTGTTATGCCTTTCCCCCCTTCTGCCTCATCAGTCGGGTCTTGCAAAAAATCAGACAAGACTCCGCATCGGGTATTTTGGTTGTGCCCGACTGGCCTACCCAACCATGGTTCCCAGCGGTACAGAAGATGGCCACAGAACCTTGTATTCGGGTCAACAAACGACCTAGCCTATTAATACATCCCGTCACAGGGGAACACCATCCATGTCATGACCGCATGGACCTGTTGATTTGCAGATTCTGAAACGGCCACTTCTGGGACACGGACTCACCAACAGAACAATAGATACTATCTCAGCGTCATGCAGGGAGTCCACTAGGAAACAGTACCTGACCTACATCAGGAAGTGGGAAGTGTTCTGCTCTACAACAAACACAACCTACGAATCGGCTACCATCACGGAAGTTCTGGAATTCCTGGCTACCCTTCACTACGATGAAGGATTAAGCTACAGTGCCATTAATTGTGCCAGGAGTGCCCTATCAACCTATCTGGGCAAGGGGAGTGATCAACTGGGCATTGGATCACATCCATTAGTGTCTAAGCTAATGAGAGGAATATTTAATTCCAATCCCCCCAGGCCCAGATACAACCACACGTGGAATATCAGCATAGTATTGACTATGTTGCGAGGATGGACACCAAACTCGGGGCTCACCTTGGACAAACTCACCTACAAAATGGTAATGATTATGGCACTTGTCACGGCACAACGGGTCCAGTCCCTGCACAAGTTAAATCTGGATGCCATGACTATCTCCAATGGCAAAATCACTTTTCATATGCAGGGGCTGTTAAAACAAGATCGACCCGGATCGTCTGGACATACATTAGAGTTTCTAGCCTATCCAGCAGATACTCGACTCTGCATCGTCACTTTGATATCACGTTACATTTCAGTCACCAAGTCTCTCAGGGGCACGGAGAAAGCTTTGCTTATAAGCCACAAAAAGCCCCACCACAAAGTCACGGTGCAAACCATATCTAGATGGTTAAGGGTGGTACTGGATGCGGCGGGGGTGGACACTAATATTTTTAAATCTCACTCCACCAGGGCAGCATCCACTTCGGCGGCTAGGATGATGGAAGTACCCATGGACCACATCCTGGCTACAGCGGGTTGGAGCAATGAGAAGACGTTTCAACGCTTTTATAACAAACCCGTGGCCTCTCCTGACTCTTTTGCAGGAAGAATTTTGAGTTCTGCTAAATAATTACCCTATATGGGATATATATTTTGTTTTTGGTATGAATAAATACCTATTTTGTTTTTCAGCCAGTGCCATGTCTGAAATACGTTCATCCTCTTATCCCAGCATAGCAGTGTGTGAGCATGGGGTGTTCCAGTGCATGAAATCACAGAGCTTTGAAATCTTCACGTAGTCACTCACGTGACTCCGAAGTAAAATAGTAAGATTAAATGAGAACTTACCAGTTTGAGGTTTGATCTTTATTTTATGAGGAGTTACGATGAGGGATTACGTGCCCTCCGCTCCCAAACCTCTATTATAAAGATCAACTGGTATGAAAGTTCTCTCTTATCTTACTATATTAGTCTACGTTGCTGTCTGTGATTTCACACCACTGCTTTGAAGAATGTCGCGCATGCGTGCTGGCGGGGTCTTCACGTAATCCCTCATCGTAACTCCTCATAAAATAAAGATCAAACTTCAAACTGGTAAGTTCTCATTTAATCTTACTATTCTGGTCAGCATGGACAAGATGGGCCGAAGGGCCTGTTTCCATGCTGTGTGACTCTAACATTACAACACAAGTATTGAGATCAAGGCTTGGAGGAAGCTGTTCAGTAATAATTCTTGCATTGTGCGTACGGCACTGAGACAAGGTCCTTACTTTGAAGTTAATTTTCAGTCTGTATTCAACGCCTTCCTTCAGCACAAAGGTTTTCTTCTTCAGCACTGCTAGATCACCTGGAAAATACACGGTCAAACGTGGCTGTTTATGCCGGCCTGGACATCACTGGTCACGGAGCGCAGACCAGCAGCAATCTCACCGAGACGCAGATCAACACAACCTCACCCACACACAGATCAACACAACCTCACCCACACACAGATCAACACAACCTCACCCACACAGATCAACACAACCTCACCCACACAGATCAACACAACCTCACCCACACACAGATCAATACAACCTCACCCACACACAGATCAACACCACCTCACCCACACACAGATCAACACCACCTCACCCACACACAGATCAACACAACCTCACCCACACACAGATCAACACCACCTCACCCACACACAGATCAACACAACCTCACCCACACACAGATCAACACCATCTCACCCACACGCAGATCAACACAACCTCACCCACACACAGATCAACACCATCTCACCCACACACAGATCAACACAACCTCACCCACACACAGATCTGACCGGCAACAACCTCACCGAGTCACCAATCTGCAGCCACCACCTCAGCCATTGATTCTATGAACGGCACAATGTTACCGTTTCATTTTTATTGAATAATCAAAAGCATCATGTCATCAACCTGCTTCTGGAGATGAGACGCTGCCTAAATCCATTCTATACATCAGCTTTATTGAACACACCAGTGACCCTGGACCATATCACCACCCTTCCATCTCCAGCTTCTGACATTGAACCCAGTTGAGATCAACAGTACAGAATCCCTCTGCAGATCCTCTACTGATCAGGCCAAACGGAGTGGACATGTCCATTACACACCCAAATATAAATGCTCGCAAAGATCAGGATCAGAATCTTCTGTACGTAACAAGAAGTGGGGAGACCTCATACAAGGTAGAAGATGTTTCATGTTTTGAAAACACTTAACAGCTAGCAACCTCCACACCGCAAATTGTAGGAACAGCATCTCATATTTCACTTGGGCAGTTTACACCCCAGCGGTATGAACATTGACTTCTCCAACTTCAGGTAGTCCTTGCTTCCTCCCTCTTTCCCCTCCCCTTCCCAGCTCTCCCACAGCCCACTATCTCCGCCTCTACCTTTCTTCTTCCCGCTGCCTCCACCCTCACATCAGTCTGAAGAAGGGTCTCGACCCGAAACGTCACCTATTCCTTCGCTCCATAGATGCTGCCTAACCCGCAGAGTTTCTCCAGCTTTTTTGTCTACCTTCAATTTTTCCAGCATCTGCAGTTCTTTCTTAAACTTATCAGCTAGCAATCAGCAAGCTTACATTTGCGTCTATATTTGCAAATAAATAAGTTGAGTCAGTTCAGTTTAGTTTATTGTCACATGCATCGAGCGACAGTGAACAGCCTTTGTTACGTGCTATCCAGTCAGCGGATAGACTTGTTTATTCACCCAGGGTTTGCATTTATGAACCAGTGCACGTGTTCACCTCTGCCCACTCACCCACGAGTTACCTGTCCTTCTGCAGGTGTGAGATGTTTCAGCTCTGGGTAAGACTCACTTCCTCTCCATCCCTGTCATTAACTGCACCAGCCCTTACTCTGCACCTCCACCCACCCTCTCATTCCCCTGGACACACGCCTATAAACCTGACAAAGAACCTGCAGAAAGGTCCCAAACCCAAACCTCACCTATCCATGTTCCCCACAGATGCTGCCTGACCCGCTGAGTTACTCCAGCACTCTGTGAAACATCACCTATCCATGTTCTCCACAGATGCTGCCTGACCCGCTGAGTTACTCCAGCACTCTGTGAAACGTCACCTATCCATGTTCTCCACAGATGCTGCCTGACCCGCTGAGTTACTCCAGCGTTACTCTGTGTGCGTCTCCAGCCTCTCCAGTGACACACACACAGTCCATATTGCGTTTATGAAATCATTTCTCATCAATGATCTGATCTCTGATTCTGGGCACAGATGATGTCATCCTCAGACCTCCATGCCTCACCTCCAGCAGCAAGTTCTAGACGAAGTAAACTAGCTTATCTGTGTGCTTCCATAACCCCTAGATGTGTCAAACTGCCTCACCACCGAGTCTGAGCTGTGGCACTGCCCGCCACCTCTGCACACTTTGATGCTCCCCACCCCCCACTCCCCCCAACCCCCCACCCCCCACTCCCCCCCTCCCCCCCACTCCCCCCCACCCCCCACACCCACTCCCACTCCACCCTCCACTCCTCACTCCCCCACCCTCCACTCCCCACCCCCCTACCCTCCACCACCCACTCCCCCACTCCCCACTCCCCCCCCTCCACCACCCACTGCCCACTCCCCCTACCTCAACCCCCCACCCTCCACCCACTCCCCACCCTCCACTCCCCACCCTCCACTCCCCCCCCTCCACCCCCACTCCCCCCCCACCCTCCACCCCCCACCCCCCACTGCGTGTCCCAGACCTGCTCCCCCCCCCACTGAGAGCTGCCGAGCTGTGATTCCACCCCATGGTTTCTCACTCGGGGCAGAGAGAGAATGAGTTACCTGTTAAATCCATGAAGATGGGCTCGGGCGCGATGGGGCAGACCAACGTCAGCCTGGTCACCTGGACATTGGGTACGCTGGCATCTGCAGGGACACACAGGTGGCACAGCAGTGTTACCATGCTGCCGTCAATCTGCAACGGTCAGCACCAATGCAGCACCGTACACTTGTTTGTGGAGGGGGTGGGGAATGGGGGTGGGTGGGATGGGCTGCGCTGGATGGGGGGAGGGGTGGGGTGTGAGGACAAGAGTAGGGTGGGTGGGGTGGGGGGGATGATGGGGTGGGTGTGTAGGTGGGTGGGTGAGATGGGGAGGGGTGGGGTGGCAAAATATAACCCCACCCACAGTAAAAAGACCCCTACATTCTCACCAACAGCTGAATTTAACTTCCATTGACATTGAATATAATTAGTGATTGAAGTGCATTAGTTGTGGGGAACCTTACAGAAGACATCAGTGCCAGATCATTAAATCTCAAATTACATTTTCACATTCTTTTCCAAATAAAATTGAATGATTTCTCCATAATCAGCACAATATTCCAGCCCAGTTTCCAACGGTGGTCTGCTGCCCGGCCAGCCGTGAACTGCCGTGAGGAATTAGGATTAGGGTCTGCTGCATTAGGGTCAGGGTCAGGGTCAGGGTCACGGTTAGGGTTAGGGTCAGGGTTAGGGTCAGGGTCAGGGTCAGGGTCAGGGTTAAAGTTCGGGTTAGGGTCAGGGTCAGGGCCTGCTGCCCATCCACCCGTGAACTGGCGTGAGCGTTTAGTTTGACTCCGTCAGCATCTGCTGGAGCAGCCATGGAGTGAGAGGGAAGTCTGCGCTCTCATCACTGGAGACGTCTCACGGAGCTCCCCCCCCCCCCCCCCCCCCCGCCCACACACTGACCGGCACACAGCCCATGGCCTCATTGGCACGTTCTGCGGCAATGTTTGCTACACCATGCCCCCTATCCCCCTGACTATGAGTCTATCCCCCTGACTATGAGTCTATCCCCCTGACTATGAGTCTATCCCCCTGACTATGAGTCTATCCCCCCTGACTATGAGTCTCTTCCCCCTGACTATGAGTCTATCCCCCTGACTATGAGTCTCTTCCCCCTGACTATGAGTCTATCCCCCCGACTATGAGTCTCTTCCCCCTGACTATGAGTCTCTTCCCCCTGACTATGAGTCTATCCCCCCTGACTATGAGTCTCTTCCCCATGACTATGAGTCTATCCCCCTGACTATGAGTCTATCCCCCTGACTATGAGTCTATCCCCCTGACTATGAGTCTATCCCCCTGACTCTCAGTCTAAAGAAGGGTCTCGCCACCTCCAACAAGATCCCACTACTGGCCACATCTTCCCACCTCCACCCCTTTCTGCTTTCCGCAGAGACCGTTCCCTCCGCAACTCCCTGGTCAACTCGTCCCTTCCCACCCAAACCACCCCCTCCCCGGGTACTTCCCCCTTGCAACCGCAGGAGATGCAACACCTGTCCCTTTACCTCCCCCCTCGACTCCATCCAAGGACCCCGACAGTCTTTCCAGGTGAGGCAGAGGTTCACCTGCACCTCCTCCAACCTCATCTACTGTATCCGCTGTTCCAGGTGTGGACTCCAGTACATCGGCGAGACCAAGCGCAGGCTCGGCGATCGTTTTGCTGAACACCTCCGCTCAGTCCACCTTAACCTAGCTGATCCCCGGTTGGCAAACACCTTAGCTCCCCCTCCCATTCCCGCACTGACCTTTCTGTCCTGGGCCTCCTCCATTGTCAGAGTGAGGCCCAGCATTAATTGGAGGAACAGCATCTCATATTTCACTTGGGCAGCTTGATGTCTCGTTTTCACACCTTACCCTTCCATATCTCTATGTGTCCCTCTCCCCTGACTCTCAGTCTGAAGGAGGGTCTCGAAACAAAATGTCACCCATTCCTTCTCTCCAGAGATGCTGCTGTCACGCTGAGATATTCCAGCATTGTGTGTATCTTCGGGCAAATGGGAATAGCTCGGATGAGGCATCTTGGGGGGCATGGACAGGTTGGGCCGAAGGGTCTGTTTCCATGCAGTATGACTCTATGACCCCATCTTGTGATTCATGCTTGGAAAATAATTCATTGAGTCATCGAGTGATACAATGGGGAAACAGGCCCTTCAGCCCAACTTGCCCACACCAGCCAACATGCCCCATCTACACCAGTCCCACCTGCCCGCGTTTGGTCCTTATCCCTCCAAACCTGTCCGATCCATGTACCTGTCTAACGATTTCTTAAACGCTGGGATAGTCCCAGCCTCAATTACCTCCTCTGGCAGCTTGTTCCATACACCCACCACCCTTTGTGTGGAAACGTTACCCCTCAGATTACTATTAATTCTTCCCCTCTCAGCTTAAACCTATGTCCTCTGGTTCTAGATTCGCCTACTCTGGACAAGAGACTCTGTGCATCTACCCAATCTATTCCTCTCATAAAAACAAAAAGATAGGTGCAGGAGGAGGCCATTTGCTCTTCGAGCCAGCACCGCCATTCAATATGATCATGGCTGATCATCTAAAATCAGTACCCTGTTCCTGCTTTTTCCCCATATCCCTTAATTCCTTTAGCCAGAAGAGCTAAATCTAACTCTCTCTTGAAAACAACCGATTAATGGGCCTCCACTGCCTTCAGTGGCAAAGAATTCCACAGATTCACAACTCTCTGGGTGAAAAAGGCCGACCCCTTATTCTTAAACTGTGAGCCCTGGTTCTGGACTCCCCCAACATGGGAAACATTTTTCCTGCATCTAGCCTGTGAAATCCTTTAAGAATTCTATATGTTTCTATGTTTCCCCTCTAAACCTTCTAAATTCCAGTGAATACACGCCCAGTCCACCCATTCTTTCATCATATGTCTGTCCCGCCATCCCGGGAATTAACCTGGTGAACCTACGCTGCATTCCCTCAACAGCAATAATGTCCTTCCTAAAGTTAGGAGACCAAAATTGCACACGATACTCCAGGTGTGGTCTCACTAGGGCCCTGTACAACTGTAGTAGGACCTCCTTGCTCCTAAACCCAAACCCCCTTGCAATGAATGCCAACATGCCATTGGCTTTCTTCACTGCCTGCTGTACCTGCAGGCCTACTCATGAATTTGTACACCTCTATAAGATCACCCCGCATCCTCCTGCGCTCCAGGGAAGAAACTCCCAGCCTGCTCAACCTCTCCCTGTTGCTCACACCCTCTAGCCCTGGTGAAAGAAAATCAAAGTAAGGTTTATCAAGGCAGGAGATGCGTGCGTGCGTTGCTGTGGTCAGTTGGTTGGGTCACCATTGCTGCAGCAGGAGCATAAATGAATACTAACCTAGATCCATGGGGGAGCAGCCAAGCAGAGTCTGTTTGTACTTGGTCAGACTCTTGTCCTTGCTGTCTAACTCCTGGATCTGCCGCACGGTCATCTGTGCTGGAGCTTTGTAGTTTATCCCCGCCACAGAACCCTCGTCCACAGGATACGCTTCCGAGTCTCTGTCAGCCATGAAATCTGAGGACAGAACAAAGCTGGCAGCTCAGTGTGGCCACCTCACGAGAGAAACATCTCGATATCACGTGAATAACACTTGCATTCATTTGCATTGCACCTCATCCCCCTCTTCCTCCCCACCCCCCCCCCAACCACATCCTCTCCTCTGGCTTCACGTCTCGCTCCTCCCCTTGTCTCCGTATCCGACAGCCACTAGCGTGCTCAGCCCCCTACTGTACCCCCTGTACACACATGACCGTGTGGCCAGCTCCAGCTCCAACTCCATCATTAACTTGACATCCTCTCCTGCCGCTTCACGTCTCGCTCCTCCCCTTCTCTCCGTATCCGACACCCCTTTGTCTCGCCTCCGACACCCATCTGCCCACCACCCCCTCACCTGTATCCAGCACTTTTTCCTTGTGTGAATAAACCAGCATCTGCAGTTTTTTGTTTCTACATTTCGTATCCCGAGTCTGTTGAAGATGTGTGTGTTTGAGATCTAACAATGATTCACTGTGTTCCTTACAGCCCCACCCCAGTGTGTGTATGGACCCAGCTGCAGGAGGAGGTAGTTGAGGCAGGGACTATCGCAATCTTTATGAGACATTTGGACAGGTAAGTGGATAGGACGGGTTTGGAGGGATACGGACCAAACGTGGGCAGGTGGGACTAGTGCAGCTGAGACATGTTGGCAGGGGTGGGCAAGTTGGGCCGAAGGGCCTGTTTCCACACTGTATCACTCTAGGACCATGTTTACCAGTTGCATGCTTGCAGCAAAGCCAGACTGGGGGTGGGTTTGCCACGACAGCACGAGACAGTAGCAATGTCTGTATCCCTAGCTCTCTAGAATTTAGGAGATTGAGAGGGGATCTTATAGAAACTTACAAGATTCTTAAGGAGTTGGACAGGCTAGATGCAGGAAGATTGTTCCCGATGTTGGGGAGGTCCAGGACAAGGGGTCACAGCTTAAGGATAAGGGGGAAATCCTTTAGGACCAAGATGAGAAGAAATGTTTTCACACAGAGAGTGGTGGGTCTCTGGAACTCTCTGCCACAGAGGGTAGTTGAGGCCAGTTCATTGGCTATATTTAAGAGGGAGTTAGATGTGGCTCTTGTGGCTAAAGGGATCAGGGGGTATGGAGAGAAGGCAGGTACAGGATACTGAGTTGGATGATCAGCCATGATCATATTGAATGGCGGTGCAGGCTCGAAGGGCCGAATGGCCTACTCCTGCACCTAATTTCTATGTTCCTATGTTTCTATCCCCAGTGGCCACATGTCACAGTAAACTTACAACCAACTCAGGGTCAGGCAGCATCTGTGGAGAACATGGACAGCTGATGTTTCGGGTCGGGACCCTTCTTTAGACTGATTGTAGGGGAGGGAGAGAGCTTCAAGGGAGGAGGAGGTGCAGGACAAAGCCCGGCAGTAGAAACATAGAAACATAGACAATAGGTGCAGGAGTAGGCCATTCGGCCCTTCGAGCCAGCACCGCCATTCAATGTGATCACGGCTGATCATCTAGAATCAGTACCCCCGTTGCTGCCTTCTCCACATATCCCTTGGTTCCATGAGCCTCTGATTCACCGAGCTCCTGCTCACTGGGTCCCACACCGGGTTATCTGCAGATCAGGTAGATGCGCAGAGTCTCTTGCCCAGAGTAGGGGAATCGAGGACCAGTGGACACAGGGTTAAGTTGAAGGGGAAAGCATTTGATAGGAAGCTGAGGGGTAACTTTTTCACACAAAGGATGGTGGGTGTATGGAACTGGCTGCCAGAGGAGGTAGCATTTGATAAGGTCCCACATAGGATGTTAGTGGGCAAAATTAGGGCACATGGTATTGGGGGTAGAGTGCTGACATGGATAGAGAAGTGGTTGGCAGACAGGAAACAAAGAGTAGGGATTAACGGGTCCCTTTCAGAATGGCAGGCAGTGACTAGTGGGGTACCGCAAGCCTCGGTACTGGGACCGCCGCTATTTACAATACACATCAATGATTTGGATGAAGGGATTCAAAGTAACATTAGCAAATTTGCAGATGACACAAAGCTGGGTGGCAGTGTGAACTGTGAGGAGGATGCTATGAAAATGCAGGGTGACTTGGACAGGTTGGTGAGTGGGTACATGCAGGGCAAATGCAGTTTAATGCGGATAAATGTGAGGTTATCCACTTTGGTGGCAAAAACAGGAAGGCAGATTATTATCCAAATGGGAAAAGGGGAAGTACAACGGGATCTGGGGGTCCTTGTTCATCAGTCTATGAAAGTAAGCATGCAGGTACAGCAGGCAGTGAAGAAAGCCAATGGCATGTTGGCCTTTATAACAAGAGGAATTGAGTATAGGAGGAAAGAGGTCCTTCTGCAGTTGTACAGAGCCCTAGTGAGACCACACCTGGAGTATTGTGTGCAGTTTTGGTTCCCTAATTTGAGGAGGGACATTCTTGCTATTGAGGGAGTGCAGCGTAGGTTTACAATGTTAATTCCCGGGATGGCGGGACTGTCATACGCTGAGAGAATGGAGCAGCTGGGCTTGTACACTCTGGAGTTTAGAAGGATGAGAGGATATCTTATTGAAACATAAGATTGTTAAGGGTTTGGGCACGCTAGAGGCAGGAAACTTGTTCCCGATGTTGGGGGAGTCCAGAACCAGGGGCCACAGTTTAAGAATAAGGAGTAAGCCATTTAGAACGGTTTTCTCACAGAGAGTCTGTGGAATTCTCTGCCTCAGCGGACGGTGGAGGCC
>CAUPSL010000384.1:0-39263 GCA_963514005.1 Raja brachyura
GAACTTCTTTACTCAGGGAGTGGTGGCTGTGTGGAATTAGCTTCCAGTGGAAGTGGTGGGGGCAGGTTCGATTTTATCGTTTAAAAATAAATTGGATAGGTATATGGACGGGAAGGGAATGGAGGGTTATGGTCTGAGTGCAGGTAGATGGGACTGGGTGAGAGTAAGTGTTCGGCGCGGACTGGAAGGGCCGAAATGGCCTGTTTCCGTGCTGTAATTGTTATATGGTTACATCCCTTGAATCCATTAGCCAAGAGCTAGATCCATCTCGCTCATGAAAACGTCAACAAGAAAAAAACTACAAACAGAAAATATAACAGACAACCAAAGATGGAAACAAAATTTGATTTAATTCCTTACTGACAGCGCCACGCCAAACCCTTGCCCTAAGATGGACACAAAGTGCTGGCGTAACTCAGCGGGTCAGGCAGCATCTCATTGTAGACTTCAGGAAGTCCAGGGGCGGCACGCACACCCCCATCCACATTAACGGTACGGAGGTGGAACGTGTTTCTAGCTTCAGGTTCCTGGGAGTCAACCTCTCCGACGACCTCTCTTGGACCCACAATACCTCAACTCTGATCAAGAAGGCTCACCAGCGTCTCTTCTTCCTGAGGAGACTGAAGAAGGTCCATCTGTCTCCTCAGATCCTGGTGAACTTCTACCGCTGCACCATCGAGAGCATCCTTACCAACTGCATCACAGTTTGGTATGGCAACTGCTCTGTCTCCGACCGGAAGGCATTGCAGAGGGTGGGTGAAAATTGCCCAACGCATCACCGGTTCCTCGCTCCCCTCCATTGAGTCTGTCCAAAGCAAGCGTTGTCTGCGGAGGGCGCTCAGCATCGCCAAGGACCTCTCTCACCCCAACCATGGACTGTTTACCCTCCTACCATCCGGGAGGCGCTACAGGTCTCTCCGTTGCCGAACCAGCAGGTCCAGGAACAGCTTCTTTCCGGCGGCTGTCACGCTACTCAACAACGTACCTCGGTGACTGCCAATCACCCCCCCCCCCCCCCCCCGGACACTTATTGTTATTTATTCAAATCATTTGCTGTGTCGCTCTTCCAGGGAGATGCTAAATGCATTTCGTTGTCTCTGTACTGTACACTGACAATGACAATTAAAATTGAATCTGAATCTGAATCGGAATCTGGAGAACATGGATTGGTGATGTTTCGGGTCGGGATTCTTCTTGGGGAGGGTGGGGCGAGGAAAAGGAAAAAAATAAAACATGGCAACTCTGGGCCAAACAACAGAGGATCTCACGCAGGGAGGTTCCCAGATAGGCTGATTGTTGTCTAGGGATTGGGAGAGCCAGAGCGAGCCATACATAGGCGCAAAACTGTGGAACTGGTAAATGGGCTTGGAGAAATGAGGGGAGGGGAGTGTCTGCAGAAGTTACTCGAAATTAGAGATTACAATATTCATACCACTGGGCTGTAAGCTGCCCAAGCGAAATATGAGGTGCTGTTCCTCCAATTTGCGCTGGGCCTCACTCTGACCGTGGAGGAGGCCCAGGACAGAACGGTCAGAGTGGGAATGGGAGACGGGAGTTAAAATGGTGAGCAACGGGGAGATTCGTTTAGTTTAGAGATACAGTAGGAAAGCAGGCCCTTCGGCCCATCGAGCCCACACTGACCAGCACATTAACACTATCCCACACTGGGGACAATTGTTACATTTATACCGCTGCGCCACTCAGCAGGGGTTTGAGTAACAGCTTTCTTTAGCACAGTGAATAATTGGTTAGTTTGGATCCAACAAGACTTCCTCCTCGACCCTCATCTACTGCATCCATTGTCCCCGATGTGGGGGCTCCTGTACATCGTCAAAACCAGGCGTAGTCTCACCGGACGTCTCGCCGAACACTTCCGTTCTATGCGCTGAGGCCCATTGGATAGGGCGGCACGGTGGCGCAGCGGTAGAGTTGCTGCCTTAAGGGCCTGTTCCACGTTGGCATAATTTGCGCGTCCCAAAATTTGAGAATCCCAAAAAACCTGGGGCGCCGCGCGCTACTGCCTATGCCACCACGCGTCACGACACATAAATTATTTCGCGTAAATGACGGGCAAATAACGCCCAAGTGGGACAGCACTCGCAGCACCGGGTTCGATCCCGACTACGGGCGCTGTCTGCGCGGAGTTTGCATGTTCTCCCCGTGACCTGCCTGGGTTTTCTCCGAGAACTTCGGTTTCCTCCCACACTCCAAAGACGTCCAGGTTTGTCGATTAATCGTCTTCTGTAAATTGTCCCTCATGTGTTGGACAGAACTAGTGCACGAAGCAAAGGTCCTATCTTTGGTACGGAGTGATCGCCGGTCGCCGTGGACCAAGGACCCGTTTCTGCGCTGTATTTCTAAACGAAACATTCTAACGTTCAGATTTCATCAAAAACACGCGACTTAAATATAAAAGTGCGACACAGCTGCGGTAGTTTGATTGTTAAAGAAGGAACTGCAGATGCTGGAGAATCGAGGGTTACACAAAAAGCTGGAGAAACTCAGCGGGTGCAGCAGCATCTAAGGAGCGAAGGAGATAGGCGACGTTTCGGGTCGAGACGGTCTGAGGAAGGGTCTCGACCCGAAACGTCGCCTATCTCCTTCGCTCCTTAGATGCTGCTGCACCCGCTGAGTTTCTCCAGCTTTTTGTGTAACCCTGCGGTAGTTTGATTTACTTTCGAGATACAGCGTAAAAACAGGCCACTCGGCCCTGCGAGTCCGTGCCGACCAGCCATCCCCGCACACTAACACTATCCTGCACACACGAGGAACAAGTTACACTCATACCATGTTACCACGGCGTGAGATCGCCTCTACAAGAAGGAAAATGGCTCAAAGGGATTTATTGACTGTAAAACACACTTTTCAATTTGCCCCAACACACCGCTGAAACAAGGTTCGCAGATTCCAGTTATTCAGTGGAATGGAGAAGAAAGTATTAGATTCTTAGAAACAAGGAACGACAGATAATCCCAAAGTGCTGGAATAACTCAGCAGGCCCGGGCAGCATCTCTGGAGAACATGGATAGGTGATGTTTCGGGTCGGGTCGCTCGTGAGCAATTTTGGGCACCACATCAGAGCTATTCCTGCATTTTGAGTCCATCTTTGGTATAAACCAGCATCCGCAGTTCTTTGTTGTTCCAGGGAATCCCAGATGGTGGTTTGCAAATTTATGGTAATTATTATTTATTCATATTATTTATGCATCTCTCTTTCAGGGTAATCTACTTATCACTATTAGGCTGACTAGAGGTCGAGCTGAAAATATCAGAGTTGCTCATTTTTAATGTAATTTACAAGTAAACAAGTGCAATATAGATTGCCCAGTTAAAAGATTTAATAGTGATTTAATAGAAAAATAGCTCTCACTACAGTCAATTGGTTCGTTGGACAAACCCATTTTGGCACATGCTGCATTTTGAGAGCAAACAGCCCGGAAACAGAGGAATTGTGATGTTGCCAAGATTCACAAGTCCTGTGACAGATTGAATTATATGCAAAAAGATGCTTCTATTTAACGAGGACATGTGTCCCAGACTGTTTGAGTGGATCATTGGTGCACATCTCTTTGACCTCGGCCGCAGAAATTATTCAACACAACGTGTGGGGAACCGGGGGGAGGCTGGTGTGGAGGGAGCAGGTGGCGGAGGCTGGGGTTGCAAGAAGCGCCGAAGGAGGGAGTCTTCCATTCCGCATTCTCCCGTCGGCCGGGGGAGGCATCCCCCCCCCCCCCCCCCCCCCCTCCCTCGGGGCACGAAGGCGAGGAGAGGGGCAACGGTTGGCTGGCCGAACGCAAACTCAACGGACAGTTCACATTGACACCAGGCCGATTCAACTGCAAACCTGCACGTCTTCGGAGCGCGGGGGGAGACCGAAGATCTCGGAGAGAAACACACGCGGTCACGGGGAGAACATGCAAACTCCGCACAAAGAGCATCCATAGTCGGGATTGAACGCAGTCTTTGGCTCTGCACCAACGTATGCAAAAAAATAATTTGACTGTACCTCGTGCTAATGAGGAACCATTCAAGCCCAAGCGTTCCTGACAGCCAGTGACCAATGGCATCTTATTTGTATTATTCTCAGTTCATACTTCATTATGATCAACTCCCTTTGGTGAATTCAGTGGGGGGGGGGGGAAGGGAAAACTAAATCTCACGCTGACCGCGCCACATTATAGGTTAGTACGTCAAGAAAATCGGAAAGCACTGCACCAAGATGTCAAGATTGTCAACAGGCAAAACACATTTAACGTCTACAAAAATCCTTCAAAACCTAACATGGACAGCAGACAAAATGTAGAAGGCAAATGCTGGTTCACACCAAATATAGACACAAAATGCTGGAGTTAAGGGCCTGCCCCACCTATGCGACCTTTACAGGCGACTGCCGGCACCAGTGATAGGTCGCCGAAATGTTCAACATGTTGAAAATTCAGCAGAGACCAGAAAGACGCTACGACTCTTTGGAGACCTCTAAACGACCATAAGAGACCTCTCACGACCATGCAGGGCCTTGGTGGGACCACACCTGGAGTTTTGGTCTCCTAATCTGAGGAAAGACATTCTTGCCATAGAGGGGGTACAGAGAAGGTTCACCAGACTGATTCCTGGGATGGCAGGGCTTCCATATGAAGAAAGACTGGATAGACTCGGCTTGTACTCGCAAGAATTTAGACGATTGACGGGGGATCTTATAGAAAATTACAAAATTCTTAAGGGGTTGGACAGGCTAGATTGTTCCCGATGTTGGGAAAGTCCAGAACAAGGGGTCACAGCTTAAGGATAACAGGGAAATCTTTTAGGACCGAGATGAGGAAAACATTTTTCACACAGAGAGTGGTGGGTCTCTGGAATTCTCTGCCACAGATGGTAGTTGAGGCCAGTTCATTGGCTATATTTAAGAGGGAGTTAGATGTGGCCCTTGTGGCTAAAGGGATCAGGGGGTATGGAGAGAAGGCAGGTACGGGATACTGAGTTGGATGATCAGCCATGATCATATTGAATGGTGCAGGCTAGAAGGGCTGAATGGCCTATTCCTGCACCTATTGTCTATGTTTCTATGGTCGTGAGAGGTCACCCGCGACATGTCGCCAGGGGTCGCCTGTATGGTCGTGAGAGGTCTCCATGAGTCGTAGCATTTTTATGGTCACCGCTGAATTTTTCAACATGTTCAAAATTTTGGCGACCTGTCACGGGTGCCAGCGATCGCCTGTAAAGGTCGCGTAAGAGGGACAGGCCCTTCATTCAGCGGGACAGGCAGCATCTCTGGAGAGAAGGAAGGGGCTACGTTTCGGGTTGAGACCCTCCTTCGGACTGAGAGTCAGGGGAGAGGGAGTCTAGAGAGTTATGGAAGGGTAAGGTGTGAAGACGATGGTCGGGGAAATGTAGAATGGTTCATTGTTAGCTGGGGTAAGGTGACAACGAGGCCAACAATCTGTAACTCAGCGGGTCAGGCAGCATCTCTGGAGAAAAGGAACAGGTGACGTTTCGGGTCGAGACCCTGGGTCAGAGGAGAGAGAAATAGACGGTGATGTGGAGAGATGTAGAACAAATGAATGAAAGATATGCAAAAATAGTAACGATGATAAAGGAAACAGGCCAGTGTTAGCTGTGGGCTAAGTGAAAACCAGTTACAGACAATGAGACTCAACAAGACTAGTTTGAAGCTGGTGCGACTAGGGTGGGGAAGGGATGGAGAGAGAGGGAATGCAAGGTTGATTTGAAGTTAGAGAAATCAATATTCATACCACTGGGCTGTAAGCTGCCCAAGGGAAATATAAGTCTGAAGAAGGGTCTCGACCCGAAACGTCGCCTATCTCCTTCGCTCCTTAGATGCTGCTGCACCCGCTGAGTTTCTCCAGCTTTTTGTGTAACCCTCGATTCTCCAGCATCTGCAGTTCCTTCTTTAACACAAGGGAAATATAAGATGCTCTGGGTACACAAAAGGCTGGAGAAACTCAGCGGGTGCAGCAGCATCTAAGGAGCGAAGGAAATAGGCAATGTTTCGGCCCGAAACGTCGCCTATCTCCTTCGCTCCTTAGATGCTGCTGCACCCGCTGAGTTTCTCCAACTTTTTGTGTAACCCTCGATTTTCCAGCATCTGCAGTTCCTTCTTTAACACAAATATAAGATGCTGTTCCTCTGAATTGATTGTGGCCTCACTCTGCCAATGGAAGAGGCCCAGGACTTAAAGTTCAGTGTGGGAATGGGCAGGGGAGTTAAAGTGTTTGGCAACTGGCAGATCACATAACCTCCGACAGTGGTCCCCGAGATATACACTACAGCAATCTTATGAACAGCACTCATTCCTAAATGCGGCAATCAACTGCAAGACAATTTCCTACAACTTATCTTGACGCTCAGATATTCCATGCAGCAAAGCATGCAGACTTGTGCCCTTCCTTAAGGAAAAGCAAATGACTTGAAATGCACCTTTTCGTGATATTTAATTTTTATATTTGAAGCAGGAACATGTGGGTAGGAACTGCAGATAGACAGAAAATGCTGGGGTAACTTAGCGGGACAGGCAGCATCTGTGGATAGAAGGATTGGGTGATGTTTCGGGTCGAGGCCCTTTTTCGATCCCAATCCGAAACGTCACCCACTCCATGCTGCCTGTCACACGGAGTTACTACCCAGTGGTATGAATATTGATTTCTCCAACTTTTATTGTCCTTCAGTTTTTTGTGTCCATCTTCAGTGCAAACCAGCATCTGCAGTTCCTTCCTACGCATAGCAGGTCAGGCACTAACCACTTCCATTTCACTGCTTTCCCTCTCTCTTCCCCCTCTCCCCCCCCGCCCCAATCTAGTCGTCCTACTAGTTTCACTGTTCGTATCCCTCTCATTGTCACCTCTTCCCCAGCCAACAATGGGCCATTGTGGGCTCCACCCTTCCTTGGTCATCTGTGGCCGGCCCTGCTTTGTTCTGGCCTCCATTTCCCCCACCCCCCCCCCCCCTTTCCCCCCTCTCCACCTTCAGTCTGAAGAAGGGTCCCGATTCCAAAACGTCACCCATCATTTTTCTCCAGAGATGCTGCCTGTCCCGCTGAGTTACTCCAGCATTTTGTTATTCTACTTTGTGACTAATGGTGCAGTATTCTGGGAGCGGATTAGAAAACAGAAATGCTCCGAGTGCTAGCTTTGTCTGGGAAACCGAAACACGCAACGGTTTGAAGGAAGACGGGACCCAAAATGTCACAGAGCACCTCAGCGGGACAGGCAGCATCTCTGGAGAGAAGGAGTGGGTGAGGTTTCAGGTCGAGACCCTTCTTCAGACTGAGAGTCAGGGGAGAGGGAGAGACCGAGATATGGAAGTGCAAGGTGTGAAAATGAGACATCAAAGGGGACGCGGATCAAGGGAGATGGAGGGTTTTAAGGAACCCAGGTATCAAGGAGACCACACCAAACAAGGCAGTGATGCAAGATCAATAAATATGTTAAACATTGAAGCCGCACCTCAGCCACCAGAAGCCAAAAATACTGCTTACACTGTACAGTATCTCGCTCACACTTCCTGATTATCTATGTATCTCCCTCTCCCCCCGACTCTCAGTCTGAAGAAGGGTCTCGACCCGAAACGTCACATATTCCTTCTCTCCAGAGATGCTGCCTGTCCTGCTGAGTTACTCCAGCTATTAAGCGTTTGGTTTCGGTTTAAACCAGGGTCTGTCTGCACTTCCTTCTTGCACACTGTGCCAACCGGTTTATTCATGTCGTTAATGCCATGCAACCCATGCCAAAACAATTTTTTTTTTTAAAACATTTATTTTTTTTTTTTTTAAATAACACAACCATCTTGCAGCAAGTTCACTCCACCACATCCCCAGCCAGAGCCTGAAGCCAACTCGGGGGAAGTCCCATTGTTAAACATCTGAAGACTACACAACACTACACGCTGGAGGGTCAGGCAGCATCTCTGGAGAGAAGGGAGCAAATAGGTGACGTTTCGGGTCGAGACCCTTGCAAATTAAAACATCTGCTCAGCTTTCCAGCCATCTCCCAGCTCGACCAAAATATTATGGTGTGCAGACCAAACACTAACCAGGAAACAACTATTGTGATTTCCCCCCCCCCCCCCTTTTCCCCTGTTCTCTATCATAATAAGTCAATATCACACTGTCTGATGCATACCACACTTTGGCTGTCCTTGAAACAGCATTGGTGTATAGATTGATAGAGCGAGAGAGAGAGAGAATGGACATTAAAATGACACAGTACAGAATTATAGTTTCGTCTCGTCTGTTCCACAGCGTGGAGCTATTATCTTCGAACCTGTCAAGACAGCGCTTCCCCCTGTGTTTTATCTTCGGCTTAACATTGAGATAGATATATATATATATATTATGGTTTGGTTTTTTTTAAATAATAAAACAAATAACTCAAAAGATAGAAACAAAATCTTGCCCAAACGTCCCACTGTTTTTTTTCACCGTGAAATAGATTCAAAGAAATACTGGGGTGAAAAACACACACACACACACACACACAAATATGCACTGATACATTTTTGCTTGTTAAAACAAAAAATTAAAAAATAAAGTAATGTCTTACATCAATCAGACTGGAGACGGTAGGCGTATTCCAGAGACCGGGTTGGATGTGTGTATCAGTCTGTGTCCAATTCAGCTGCCCTCGGATACTAGTCATCTCTCTGCATTGTTGTTGTTAAGTGGACACTTTTTTTTTGAAACACTTCCTTACAAAAGCACTCCCTTTCCCCCTCCCTCTCTCAAATCAAATAAAAGCAGGCAGGATGATAAAAGAACATCGCGCAGAATGGTTTTTTTTTCTCCAAATGAGAAAAGGGTAGCTTCTTTCTGTCGCAAGATTGTAGCAAGATTTGAAAAGAAGGGAGAAGGGAGACGGGAGACAGCGAGGCTGGCAGGCAGGCAACGCCGCCGGGCCAGGAGCTCGCAATCCCGGGCTGGAAGCCTCGATAGAGCCGGGGAGGGAGGGAGGGAGGGAGGGAGGTTCTGAGTCGAGCAAGAGGAAGGAAAAAGGTTTTTCTTTTTCTCTCCTGTTTGCAAAAAAAAAGCAAACTAAAGAAGAAAGAGAGGAGGGGTGAGGAGGGGGGGGGAGAGAGAGAAAGAGAAGAGAAGCGCTGCTGCTGTTGCTTCTGCTACGCGTGCATTACCAAGGTTAATTCAATCCCATCTCTCCAAACTCCTCCTGGTCGCTGCGAAGCTTGCAGGCAGAAATGGGAAGTGGAACAAAAAAGCCAATTGGATGCCCGGCATGTGATCTTTTGTTAGCTGGGGGAATACGGACGTCACGTCTTTGCTTTTGCAAGGATCAATGGGTATGTAGCTGAGGTTGTTCCTGCATGATCTTGAAGCCATGAAGCAAGCGCTGCCTGTACCAATAACTCACCGACTGCTGGAATCATATCTCCGTCAACACCACAACGCCAATGCATGCACTTAGAACTGCAGCAAGATTTTATTTATTTATTTATTTCTGTACAGTTCTTTTTGCACATTTTTTAAAAATTAAATTCCGAATAAAGTTTACAAATTACAAATTTTTTTTTTTAAATTTCAGTCAACTTATTGAATGGGAGGAACAATGATTTGACGCCTTTTTCTTTGCTTGGGGAAAATTGAGGAATATTAGAAACATAGAAAATAGGTGCAGGAGTAGGCCATTCGCCCCTTCAATATGATCATGGCTGTTCATCCAATATCAGTACCCGGTTCCTGCTTTCTTCCCATATCCCTTGATTCCGTTAGCTCTCTCTTGAATCCATCCAGTGACTTGGCCTCCACTGCCTTCTGTGGCAGAGAATTCCACGGATTCACAACTCTCCGGGTGAAAAAGGTTTTCCTCGTCTCAGTCCTAAATGGCCGACCGCTTATTCTTAAACTGTGTGACCCCCTGGCTCTGGACTCCCCCAACATGGGGAACATTTTTCCTGCAGATATTAAAGATCTGGTCCTGTGAGGTTGCTTTTGCTAATGTGATATAAAGGGAATTACCCCTCCCACCCCCCATCCCCCCCCCAATTCTGTTGTGTTTTTTGAACCAACATCATTCAAGGGTCCAGGCCCTCCACGAGATGAACATAGAGAAATAGACACAGAGTGCTGGAGTAACTCAGCGAGACAGGCAGCATCCCTGGAATCTGAAGTCCCGTCCCGAAACGTCACCCATTCCTTCTCTCCAGAGATGCTGCCTGTCCCGCTGAGTTACTCCAGCTTATTGTGTCTATCTGCTCCTTTTATGCAACTTCTTCTGACACACACCTTCCACCTCTCCCTTTGTATCCTTCCTCCAACAGCAGTATGGACATTCTTGCTATTGAGGGATTGCAGCGTAGGTTCACCAGGTTAATTCCCGGGATGGCGGGACTCGACAATAGACTGACATATGAGGAATGAATGTGTCGACTGGGCTTGTATTCTCTGGAATTTAGAAGGATGAGAGGGGATCTTATAGAAACATGTACAATTCTTAAGGTTCACAACTCTCTGGGTGAAAAAGATTTTCCTCATCTCAGTCCTAAATGGCCTACCCCTTATTCTTAAACTGTGTGACCCCTGGTTCTGGACTCCCCCAACATGGGGAACATTTTTCCTGCAGATATTGAAGATTTGGTCCTGTGAGGTTGCTTTTGCTAATGTGGTATAGAGTCTGAAGAAGGGTTTTGACCCGAAATGTCGCCTATCTCCTTCGCTCCATAGATGCTGCCTCACACGCTGAGTTTCTCCAGCATTTTTGTCTACCATCGATTTTCCAGCATCTGCAGTTCCTTCTTATACAATTCTTAAGGGATTGGGACAGTCTAGCTGCAGGAAAAATGTTCCCAATGTTGGGGGAGTCCAGAACCAGGGGTCACACAGTTTAAGAATAAGGGGTAGGCCATTTAGGACAGAGATGAGGAAATACTTGTTTCACCCAGACAGTTGTGAACCTTTAGAATGGATAGGACAGGTTTGGAGGAATATGGGCCAAACGCAGGCGAGTGGGACTAGTGTAGCTGGGACATTGTTAGTCGTCGAGTAGTTTTGAGATGCTGCACGGGTACAGGCCCTTCAGCCCATTGAGTCCATGTTCCCGATGTTGGGGAACTCCAGAACAAGGGGTCACAGTTTCAGGATAAGGGGGAATTCTTTTAGGACTGAGATGAGAAAAACATTTTTCACACAGAGAGTGGTGAGTCTGTGGAATTGTCTGCCAAAGAAGGTAGTTGAGGCCAGTTCATTGGCTATATTTAAGAGGGAGTTAGATGTGGCCCTTGTGGCTAAAGGGATCAGGGGGTATGGAGAGAAGGCAGGTACGGGATACTGAGTTGGATGATCAGCCATGATCATATTGAATGGCGGTGCAGGCTCGAAGGGCCGAATGGCCTACTCCTGCACCTAATTTCTGTGTTTCAATGTTTCTATGCCAATCATCGATCATTCAAACGCCACACTATCCTACACACACAGGGGACAATTTACAAAAGCCAATTAACCTACAAACCCGCACGCCTTTGGGATGTGGGAGGAACCCGACGCAGTCACACAGAGGGAACGTGCAAACACAATAGTACTGCATTGTATGCAAAACAGTGCATTTTCCTGTATCTACACTGTAGGTCCAAGTGACAATAAAATAACCATTGATTAATCTCTACATCGGTGAGACCAAGCGTAGGCTTGGTGATCGCTCCGCACAATACCTCCGCTCAGTTCGTAATAACCAACCTGATCTCCCAGTGGCCCAGCACTTCAACTCCCCCTCCCATTCCAAATCCGACCTTTCTGCCCTGGGCCTCCTACATGGCCAGAGTGAGGCCCACTGCAAATTGGAGGAACAGCACCTCATATTTCGCTTGGGTAGTCTACACCCCAGCGGTATGAACATTGACTTCTCCAATTTCAGGTAGTCCTTGCTTTCTCCCTCCTTCCCCTCCCAGCTCTCCCTCAAGCCTACAGTCTCCGCCTCTTCCTTTCCTTTTCCCGCCCACCCGACATCAGTTCGAAGAAGGGTCTTGACCCGAAATGTGACCTATTCCTTCTCTCCACAAATGCTGCCTCACCCGCTGAGTTCCTCCAGCATTTTTGTCTATCTTCGATTTTTCCAGCATCTGCATTTCTTTCCAAATCACTGAATCATCCTGATAAGTCTTGAATTCAGGTGCCATAACTTGCAGACATCAGTCATAGAGTGATACAGTGTGGATGCATACCCTTCTGCCGGACTTGCCCACCCCCACCAACATGCCCCAACTACACTAGTCCCACCTGCCCGCGTTTGGCCCTTGTCCCTCCAAACTTATCCTATCCATGTACCTTTCTAAATGCTTCTTAAATTTTGCAATAGTCCCTGCCTCAACTACCTCTGGCAATTTGTTCTGTACACCCACCACCCTTTGTGTAAAAAATGTTTCCATCAGGTTCTTATCAAATCTTTCCCCCCTCACCTTAAGCCTATGACCTCTGGTTCTTTCTTCCCCTACCCTGGGGAAAAGACTGCATCTACCCGATGTATTCCTCTCATGATTTTGTATACCTCCACAGGATCACCCCTCATCCTCCTGCGCTCCAAGGAGTAGAGTCCCAGCCTGCTCAACCTCTCCCTACACCTCAGACCCTCGAGTCCTGGCAACATCCTCGTAAATCAGTCTAATGCTTTTATGTTTTCCAAGTTGATAAACTTCCTCCTATTGCTCGGGCAATGGGTAATATGGTCTTCTAGTTGTCTATTTTACAGATAACAAAAGATCTGAAGGTATCGGTGTATATTTGTGCAGTTTTGGTCCCCTAATTTGCGGAAGGACATTCTTGCTATTGAGGGAGTGCAGCGTAGGTTCACCAGGTTAATTCCCAGGATGGCGGGACTGTCATATGCTGAGAGAATGGAGCAGCTGGGCTTGTATACTCTGGAGTTTAGAAGGATGAGAGGGGATCTTATTAAAACATATAAGATTCTTAAGGGCTTGGACACGCTAGAGGCAGGAAACATGTTCCCGATGTTGGGGGAGTCCAGAACCAGGGGCCACAGTTTAAGAATAAGGGTTAAGCCATTTAGTGAGGAGATGTTTGGAGATTCACTGTGATGGATGTTTGCGTGAAACTGTGTTAATTGTGTGTGTGGTTTTTTTAGTGTTATGGCTGCAGGGAACAAAATGTTGTTTTGTTTGTTTGAATGACAATAAAAGGCATTCTATTCTATTCTATTCTATTTAAAACGGAGACGAGGAAACACTTTTTTCTCACAGAGAGTTGTGAGCCAAAGGATTTGAGTATAGGAGCAGGGAGGTTCTACTGCAGTTGTACAGGGTCTTGGTGAGGCCACACCTGGAGTATTGCGTACAGTTTTGGTCTCCTAATCTGAGGAAAGACATAGAGGGAGTACAGAGAAGGTTCACCAGACTGATTCCTGCGGATGGCAGGAATTTCATATGAAGAAAGACTGGATAGACTCGGCTTGTACTCGCTAGAATTTAGAAGATTGAGGGGGGATCTTATAGAGACTTACAAAATTCATAAGGGGCTGGACAGGCTGGATGCAGGAAGATTGTTCCCGATGTTGGGGAAGTCCAGAACAAGGGGTCACAGTTTAAGGATAAGAGGGAAGTCTTTTAGGACCGAGATGAGGAAAACATTCTTTACACAGAGAGTGGTGAGTCTCTGGAATTCTATGCTCAGAAGGTAGTTGAGGCCAGTTCATTGGCTATAGTTAAGAGGGAGTTAGTTGTGGCTCTTGTGGCTAAAGGTATCAGGGGGTTATGGAGAGAAGGCAGGTACAGGATACTGAGTTGGATGATCAGCCATGATCATATTGAATGGCGGTGCAGGCTCGAAGGGCCGAATGGCCTACTCCTGCGCCTATTTTCTATGTTTCTATGAGCCTGTGGAATTCTCTGCCTCAGAGGGCGGTGGAGGCCGGTTCTCTGGATGCTTTCAAGAGAGAGCTAGATAGGGCTCTTAAAGATAGCGGAATCAGGGGATATTGGGGAGAAGGCAGGAACGGGGTACTGATTGGGGATGATCAGCCATGATCACATTGAATGGCGGTGCTGGCTCGAAGGGCCGAATGGCCTACTCCTGCACCTATTGTCTATTGTCAATTTGGATTTTTAAATGGTACTTTTAACCAGGGCTGTGTGGTCGATTCCCAAAACACCCAACTCCGATTCCTTGATTACTTGTGTATCCGACTCCGATTCCGACTCCTAGGTATAATAATTCTAAATCTGCTATGCTGACATTACACAAGATGGCATTTCTTAAGAACTACATGAGTCATCAGTCTGCATTCTAAACCCATGTCCTTAAAGTGTTGAATCTAATTGTTGTAGCTAGGCTATTGTGGCTCTTTTAATGTTTATTGTTGGAAAAAAACCATAATTAATTATGCTAAAAGAAAAATAAAATTACATATAGGGCTATGACCAAATTAAAATTCCATTGAATTAAATTTTAAAAATTCATTCTCTCGGGTGGAAATAAATCATATTGAATGGCGGTGCTGGCTCGAAGGGCCGAGTGGCCCACTCCGGCACCTATTTTTTAAAATGTTTCTATGGAAAAAAGTGGGATTTTTTTCCCCATTTACGTTAGTCCCTGAAATTTATGTTGGGGTCAGAGTCTGGACTTTTTTACCGACTCCATCAGTAACAAAATTGCTCCGATGCCGTCTCGACGTCTCTGACACAACAGCCCTGCTCTTAACATTGGCCTGGTTTTAGCTGCAGGCTACAAAACTAATCTTGGTGTGTTTCAATAAGCAACTGTTGCTTTCAACTGCAATTACATCCCAATGTTTCACCTGTTCTATATTTCACCCTGATGTTTATAATTCCCCCCTCCAGCCCAGCTATAATTTAAATAAACTGTCCCTTATGTAACATGACCTTTTAAAAGTTTTCCTCAAACGCTCTCGTTGACTGTATAACCATCACAAAAGGATTGTCTCTTCCTTTCCACTGCACTCATTAGATTATTCTTTACTCTTCCATACTTCTTTCGTTCTCATTTCTTTCTAAAAAAAAAAGGAAGTTGTACAAAGAATGTTTTAATAATTCTGGAAACCTGTAAAAAGTTACCATTAAAACGTAACGTACTTCTAATAAATATATTAAATTAATTAAAAAAAGGCTTTATAATCATTACATCTTCAGTGGTTCAATTCAAATTCACAAACCAAACGCTCTTACTAAAGCCTCCTCCCATTGACGTGGTCCAGGGACCCCGACAGTCCTTTCAGGTCAGGCAGAGGTTCACTTGCACCTCCTCCAACCTCATCTGCTGGGTCTGTTGTTCAAGATGTGGACCGTTTTCCTCCACCAAACCTAGACTGGGCGACCGTGTCGCGGAACACCTTCGCTCGGCCCCGGCCTGAACCAACCTGATCTTCCCTGTTGCAGGACACTTGAATTCCCCTTCCCATTCCCGCACTGACCTTTCCTGTCCTGGGCCTCCTCCGTTGTCAGAGTGGGGCTAAACGCAAATTGGAGGAACAGCGTGTCATATTTTCGCTTGCCCAGTGGTATGAATATTGAATGTTTAAGAAGGAACTGCAGATGCTGGAAAATCGAAGGTAGATAAAAATGTTGGAGAAACTCAGCGGGTGAGGCAGCATCTATGGAGTGAAGGAAATAGGCAACCTTTCAGATTGGAGTCTGAAGAAGGGTTTCAACCTGAAACATTGCCTACTTCCTTCGCTCCATAGATGCTGCCTCACCTGCAGAGTTTCTCCAGCACTTTTGTCTACCTGGTACGAATATTGATTTCTTTAACTTCAGGTAGCCCCGGCATTCCCTCTCTCTCTCTCTATCCCTCCCCCACCCAAGTCGCACCAGCTCCTCATTTTCATCCAACAACACAGCTAACAATGGCCCGTTTCCTTTATCATTATTAATTTTTTGCATATCTTTCATTCATTGTTCTTTATCTCTCTGCACCACCGTCTATACCTCTCACTATCCTTTTCCCTAACTAGTCTGAAGAAGGGTCTGGACCTGAAACATCACCCATTCCTTCTCTTCAGAAATGCTGCCTGTCCACTGTCTAGATGCTGCTCATTCACCAGTAGTTGCTCTACTCAACAGCCAAAAATCTGTAGCCTCCCTTTGATCTGGTATTTTGTTGGTTCACATGCTTGATCAGTGGTGTTTTATCATTAATGTTTTATTATTATTAATGTTTAGTGTTTTCTGAGTCATTCGTAACTGTCACTGTATGTCATGTTGTTACTTGTGGGCGGAGCACCAAGGCAAATTCCTTGTATGTGAATACTTGGCCAATAAACTTACTTACTTACTCTTCAGAGATGCTGCCTGCCCTGCTGAGTTACTCCAGCTTTTTGTGTCTATCTTCTCTTATTGAATAGCAATCACAAAGCTTTTCATCATTCCATTGTTTCCTGTTGTCCAGCTTAAATAATGTGGTTATGGAGCTGAGGAATTCTCTGCCTCAGAAGGCAGTGGAGGCCAATTCTCTGGTTGCTTTCAGAAGAGAGCTAGATAGGGCTCTTAAAGATAGCGGAATCAGGGGATATGGGGAGAAGGCAGGAACGGGGTACTGATTGGGGATGATCAGCCATGATCACATTGAATGGCGATGCTGGCTCGAAGGGCCGAATGGCCTACTGCAGCACCTTTTGTCTATTGTCTATAATCAAATATGGATCAGGGGCACAGCAGGTAGAGTTGCTGCCTCACAACGCCAGAGGTTAAATCCTGACGTCGGGTGCTGTCTATGTGGAGTTTGCACGTTTTCCCTGTGTAACCGCATGGGTTTCTTCCGGGTGCTCCGGATTCATCCCACATCCCAAAGACGTACAGGTTTGTAGGCCAACTGGCTTTGTAAATTGTCCCAAGTCCACGCCAACCAGCGCCAACGCTACTAACATTATCCCACACACACTTAGGAATAATTTGCAATTTAACCAAAACCAATTCATCTACAAATCCGCAAGTCTTTGGTGTGTGTGGGAGGAAACCGGAGCACCCGGAGAAAACCCACGCAGTCACGGTGAGAATGATAACCTCCGTGCAGACAGCACCCGCAGTCAGGATCGAACCCGGGTCTCTGGCGCTGCAAGACAGCAACTCCACCGCTGCTCCACCTGGATAATCTCATTCCAGATTATACACAAATTCCAAAGTTTACATAGAAACATAGAAACATAGAAATTAGGTGCAGGAGTAGGCCATTCGGCCCTTCGAGCCTGCACCGCCATTCAATATGATCATGGCTGATCATCCAACTTAGTATCCCGTACCTGCCTTCTCTCCATACCCTCTGATCCCCTTAGCCACAAGGGCCACATCTAACTCCCTCTTAAATATAGCCAATGAACTGGCCTCAACTACCCTCTGTGGCAGAGAGTTCCAGAGACCCACCACTCTGTGTGTGAAAAAAGTCCTTCTCATCTCGGTCCTAAAGGATTTCCCCCTTATCCTTAAGCTGTGACCCCTTGTCCTGGACCTCCCCAACATCGGGAACAATCTTCCTGCATCTAGCCTGTCCAACCCCTTAAGAATTTTGTCAGTTTCTCTTCTTGAAGGTCCCCTCTCAATCTCCTAAATTCTAGAGAGTATAAACCGAGTCTATACAGTCTTTGTTCATAAGACAGTCCTGACATCCCAGGAATCAGTCTGGTGAACCTTCTCTGCCCTCCCTCTTTGGCAATAATGTCCTTCCTCAGATTTGGAGACCAGTTTGGCGGAGATAGCAAAAGATGCAACACTCGCAGCTGTGAGAAAGCCACAAGAGGCCACGGGGAGATGGGGGGAGGGGGTTGGATCAGAATCGGAAAAGGCTTTTTGGAGGAAGAGCTAACTTTATGTCAAGACAAAGTGTCAAGAGAGTTTTATTGTCATGTGTCCCAGATAGGACAATTAAATTCTTGCTTGCTGCAGCACAACAGAATATGTAAACATAGTACACAGCGGGAGAAAAACAAGTGCAGTGTGTGTGTATACACATTCACACATACTCAATGAATAAACAAATATAGTGCAATAATAATAATAATATTCTGTTGTAGTTCAGAGCTTATTTCCGTCGTGTTTAGCAGCCTGATGGCTGTAGGGAAGCAGCTGTTCCTGAACCTGGACGTTACAGTTTTCAGGCTCCTGTATCTTCTTCCCGATGTCAGGGGTGAGATGAGTGTGTGGCCAAGATGGTGTGGGGGTCTCTGATGATGTTGGCTGCCTTTTTGGAGGCAGCGACTGCGATAGATCCCTTCGACGGTGGGGAGGTCAGAGCCGGTGATGGACTGGGCAGTGGTCACAACTTTCTGCAGTCTTTTCCGCTCCTGGGCGTTCAGGTTGCCGAACCAGGCCACGATGCAACCGGTCAGCATGCTCTCCACTGTGCACCTGTAGAAGTTCAAGAGAATCCTCTTCAACATGCCGACTCTCTGTAATCTTCTCAGGAAGTAGAGGCGCTGATGTACCTTCTTTATAGTTGCATCGGTGTGCTGGGTCCAGGAAAGATCTTCAGAAATATGCACGCCCAGGAATTTGAAGTTATTGACCCTCTCCACCATCGTCCCGTTGATATAAACAGGATTGTGGGTCCTCATCCTTCCTCTTCCAAAGTCCACACTCAGTTCCTTGGTCTTACTGATGTTGAGAGCCAGGTGGTTGTGCTGGCACCATTTGGTCCGTCGGTCGATCTCACTTTTATACTCTGATTCATCACCATCTGCAATTCGTTCAACAACAGTGGTGTCGCCGGCGAACTTGATGATGGAGTTCACAGTATGTCCGGCTACACAGTCATGAGTATAGAGTGAGTACAGCAGGTGGCTGAGCATGTAGCCTTGACGCGCTCCCGTGCTGATTGTTATGGAGGAGGAAGTGGTTCTGTCAATTAAAACGGACTGCGGTCTGTGAATGAGGAAATCGAGGATCCAATTGTGTAGGAAGGAACTGCAGATGCTGGTTTACATCGAAAATAGACGCAAAAAGCTGGAGTAACTCAGCGGGTCAGGCAGCATCTCTGGAGAAAAGGAACTGGGTGACGTTTCGGGTTCTGAAGAAGGGTCTCGAGCTGAAACGTCACCCGTTCCTGTTCTCCAAAGATGCTGCCTGTCCCGCCGAGTTACGCCGGCATTTTGCGCCCAGCTTTATGTTTCCTTCAGCCGAGGTCAAGACACGGTTTGCCGGCATGTCACAAAGGGTGGTTGAAAATCGACAAAGAAAATCTCTGCCTGCAGAAAATCTGAAATGTAAAAAAGGTGGAAACCCTCGGCAGATCAGGCAGTAACTGTGGAGGAAGAAACACAGGTAACAATTCAGACTCAAAACTCTTAGTTGGAAAATATCTGAATGTTAACTGCAAGCTGTATTTTGATTAAGATTCCAGCATCTGCAAAGTGTTAGAGTAGTTGGAGGGGACAGACTTGGACCCAACGAGCTCCTCTAGTATCTTTGCTCAGACCCTTCTTCAGACATATTTATATACACGTGGAGCTGATCTACATCGGTGAGACCAAGCATAGGCACGGCGATCGTTTCGCCAAACAACTCCGCATTAACGAACCTGATCTCCCGGTGGCTCAGCACTTCAACTCCCCCTCCCATTCCGAATCCGACCTCTCTGTCCTGGGCCTCCTCCATGGCCAGAGTGAGCACCATTGGAAATTGGAGGAGCAGACCTCGTATTCCGCTTGGGCAGTTTATACCCCAGCGGCATAAACATTGACTTCTCCAATTTCCGGTAGCCCTTGCTGTCTCCTCTCCTTCTCAGCTCTCCCTCAGCCTTCGGGCTCCTCCTCTTCCTTTCTACTTTCTTCTCCCCGCCCCTCCCACCCTACATCAGTCTGAAGAAGGGTTTCGGCCCGAAACGTTGCCTATTTCCTTCGCTCCATAGGAAAGAATAGGAAAACTTTTATTGTCCTTCAGACCTTTCGGTCTGGACGAAATTCAGATGCTGCTGCACCAGCTGAGTTATATATATATATATATGAGTGTGTGTGTGTACATATATACTCACACTGTTTGTCTGTCTGTCTGTCTGTCAGAACTGCAGATGCAGGTTTAAATCGAAGGTAGACACAAAATGCTGGAGTAACTCAGCGGGACAGGCAGCATCTCTGGAGAGAAGGAATGGGTGACGTTTCAGGTTGAGACCCTTCATCAGATATCTATCCATCTATCTCAACACATACACATCCATATACAAATCCATATAACTGAACAGTAAACTATATACACATTTACATATACATATCTACTTACATTTGTATAGACATATGCACACACACCTATATATGTAATATACACATACATACATATACACACAAAAATATGTAAACACACATGTATGCATGCACACATACAACACACACACACACATATATTTATTACACATACGCATACACACATATATACGTGTGAGTGTATACGTGTATATGCATATATACATCTCGATGGTATAATTTAAATATATATGTCAATAAATTATAATTATTTGCGCTATTATTTCAGAAGCAAATAAGAAAAAAAGCATTGGCCATTGCACCCATTTAAACTGCTTTCAATGGCCAGTGATGTGTCCCTCTTGTCTTAGGCCAGGGTTGCCCTGGAGGGTTTCGGGCCTACAACAGCTACCGTGGCTAATGTCGGGATGGCGGGACAGTGATGCAGGACGATGCCTGGTGCTGCCGTTCCCCAACAGAGGGAGCTCCACACAGCAGTACCGGGAGTGTGCCGGGTGATCCTGAATAAGGATGGTCACATCCTTGTTTCATAGTATCTTTAGTATTGAAGAATATTTGTTTGACGTGGTGAGTTTTATTCAGATTTATTTTGCACTCTACATATTTCTGTAAATAGGGTCATAGAATGAGTGAAACAGTGTTGAAACAGGCCCTCTGGCCCAACTTGCCCACACCGGCCAACAATATCCCAAATATGGTCAACAAAAGTGCTGGAGAAACTCAGCGGGTGCAGCAGCATCTATGGAGCGAAGGAGATAGGCAACGTTTCAGGCCAAAACCCTTCTTCAGACTGATGTAGGGTGGGGGGGGGGGGGGGGGGAGAGAGGGGGGACAGGTTGAATAAAAGAGAAAGGAAGAGGAGGAGCCCGAGGGCTGAGGGAGAGCTGAGGAGGGGAGGAGGGGAGGAGACAGCAAGGGCTACTGGAAATTGGAGAAGTCAATGTTTATGCCGCTAGGGTGCAGACTTCCCAAGCGGAATATGAGGTGCTGCTCCTCCAATTTACGGTGGTGCTCACTCTGGCCATGGAGGAGGCCCAGGACAGGACATGTCCCAGCTAAGCTAGTCCCACCACCCTGCACATGGCCCATATCCCTCCAAACTTGTCCTATCCATGTACCTATCTAACTGTTTCTTAAACATTGGGATGGTCCATGCCTCAACTACCTCATCTAGCAGCTTGTTCCATACACCCACCACCCTCTGTGTGAAAAAGGTACCCCTCAGATTCCTATTAAACCTTTTCCCCTTCACCTTGAACCTATGCCCTCTGGTCCTCGATTCCCCTACTCTGGGCAAGAGACTCTGTGCGCCCACCCGATCTATTCCCCTCATGATTTTGTACACCTCTATAAGATCACCCCTCATCCTCCTGCACTTCAAGGAATAAAGTCCAAGCCTGTTCAACCTCTCCCTGTAGCTCAGGTCCTGGCCGCATCCTCGTAAATCTTCTCTGAACCCTTTCCAGCTAAACAACATATTTCCTAGAACATGGTGCCCAAAAACTGCACACAATACTCTAAATGTGGCCTCAGCAACTGTGACATGACCTGGAGAGAAGGAATGGGTGATGTTTCGTGTCATGGCCTTTCTTCAGACCCGAAACGTCGCCCATTTCTTCTCTCCAAAGATGCTGCCTGTCCCGCTGAGTTCCTCCAGAATTGGTGTCTTTCTTCCCAGCCCGCTCAACCTCTCCCTGTAGCTCACACCCGCTAGTCCTGGCAACTAGATGTATTTATTCAAATAATTTAGTAAATTACTTTTGGTTTTAAAAAAAAAGTATCCTGGGTCTGTCGTATGACCCACGCTGAAGCCAACAAACACTACATGGAGAATGGAGCATTGTCATCTGTATAGAATTTAGGAGATTGAGAGGGGATCTTATAGAAACTTACAGAATTCTTAAGGGGTTGGACAGGCTAGATGCAGGAAGATTGTTCCCGATGTTGGGGAGGTCCAGGACAAGGGGTCACAGCTTAAGGATAAGGGGGAAATCCATTAGGACTGAGATGAGAAGGACTTTTTTCACACAGAGAGTGGTGAGTCTCTGGAATTCTCTGCCACAGAGGGTAGTTGAGGCCAGTTCATTGGCTATATTTAAGAGGGAGTTAGATGTGGCCCTTGTGGCTAAGGGGATCAGAGGGTATGGAGAGAAGGCAGGTACGGGATACTGAGTTGGATGATCAGCCATGATCATATTGAATGGCAGTGCAGGCTCGAAGGGCCGAATGGCCTACTCCTGCACCTAATTTCTATGTTTCTATGTTTCTATCTGTATAGTATTGTTGCTCTGTTTGAGGAAGACAAGAGAAATCAAAATTCTCTGGTCGTCAAAAATGCTGGAGGAACTCAACGGGTGCAGCAGATAATAGATAATGGATAATAGACAATAGGTGCAGGAGGAGGCCATTCGGCCCTTCGAGCCAGCACTGCCATTAAATGTGATCATGGCCGATCATCCCCAATCAGTACCCCGTTCCTGCCTTCTCCCCATATCCCCTGACTCCGCTATTTTTAAGAGCCCTATCTAGGAAATAGGAGATAGGAAATAGGAAAACTTTTATTGTCATTCAGACCTATCTAGCTCTCTCTTGAAAGCATCCAGAGAACCGGCCTCCACCGCCCTCTGAGGCAGAGAATTCCACAAACATCTATGGAGCAACTATGGAGCGAAGGAAATAGGCAACGATTCGGGGCGAAACCCTTCTTCTAGTCAGAGGGTGGTGAATCTGTGGAATTCTTTGCCACAGACGGCTGTGGAGGCCACGTCAGTGGATATACTTAAGACAGAGATGGATAAATTCTTGATTAGTACGGGTGTCAGAGGTTATGGGGACAAGGCAGGAGAATGGGGTCAGGAGGGAGAGATAGACCAGCCACGATTGAAAGGCGGAGTAGACTTGATGGACCGAATGGCCTAATTCTACTCCTATCACTAATGACTGACCCTATGACCTAAAATTGTTATTACGTATTATTACCTTTAATGATCCACTAACGAAAAAAAAAATCTGAACTCACGTGAGACAACTTGAACCGACCTGTGGGGAAATTGATCAGGATCCATCGATATCCCACAATATCTTTGAGGTTACAAATGACCCACATTTCATTCACAGTGTTCTACACGTTGAAAAAAGGAGGCACAACAGAATCTGACAAAGTGTCCTGACCCGAAAAGTCATCTGTCTATGTTGAGGCTGAAGAAGAGACCAACCCAAAATACCGACTATCTATCTTCTTTGGAGCGTGGGAGGAAACCGGAGCACCCAGGGAAAAGCCACGCAGGTCACGGGGAGAACGTGCAAACTCCGTACAGACAGCCCCCGTGGTCAGGACCGAACCCGGGTTTCTGGGCGCTGCGAGGCAGCAACTCTACCGCTGCACTACTCAGCCACGAGGGCCGCACAGTGGCACGGATGAAGATTCCTTCTCTCCAGAGATGCTGCCTGTCCTGCTGAGTTACTCCAGCATTATCTCCTATCTTGTTAAAGAAGGAACTGTAGATGCTGGAGAATCGAGGGTTACACAAAAGGCTGGGGAAACTCAGCGGGTGCAGCAGCATCTAAGGAGCCAAGGAGATAGGCGACGTTTCGGCTCGAGACCCTTCTTTAGAGTATCTCCTACCTTCATCATCTGTCGAAAATACAACGTCAGGAGATGAAATGAGACTTTTTTAGGGGTAACATGAGGGGGAACTTCTTTACTCAGAGAGTGGTGGCTGTGTGGAATGAGCTTCCAGCAGAAGCGGTGGAGGCAGGATCGATTTTAACATTTAAAAGTAAAGTGGATAGGTGTGTGGACGGGAAGGGTCCACCCTAACCATGGACTGTTTGCCCTCCTCCCATCAGGGAGGCGGTACAGGAGCCTCAGGTCCCGCACCAGTAGGACGAAGAACAGCTTCTTCAACTACACCATCAGACTGCTGAACTCGGAGCCCAGCTGATAGACTTGTCTGTACCCTGTATTTATTTATTTCCGTACTGCTACCACTGCACTCTGTATTTATTTTTTCATATCGCTATCACTAAGAACGACGCTAAACTGCATTTCGTTGTACCTATACTTGTATTTGTACAATGACATTAAACTTGAATTGAATTGAATTGAATTGAATGGAGGGGTATGGTCTGAGTGAAGGTAGATGGGACTAGGGGAAAATAAATGGTCGGCACGGACTGGAAGGGCCGAGAGGGCCTGTTTCCGTGCTGTAATTGTTATATGGTTATATGGTAAGTGCAGAAAGTTTGCAAAAGTTCTCCAACTCGTCGCATGTTAAGACGTAAAACTTTAAGGCTATTTAATAATGGCAGAAATAGTTAGTAATTGTGATTTTGGTCAATTTGGGGCGTGGGGTTGCTGGCCGGAGAAAGCTGTAAGCAGCACAACTGGTGGAGGATTGGGGACATTACAGGCTGGGTCAGATAACTTCAATGTACTCCATAAATTAAGTGTGAAGATGGTGGCCGGCCTGCCTCATTTTGCGACAAAATCTCGGGTCGTAGCGTTAGATAATTATGAAAAGATAACAACCTGGAAATAGGTCGGGCCAGCACAACTGGAACTCTGAGAAGGATGAGGGTGGGTGGGGGGGGGGGGGGGGGGGACCTCATTGAAACTTACCGACTAGTGAAAGGCCTGGGTAGAGTGGATGTGGAGAGGATGTTTCCACTAGTGGGAGAGTCTAGGACCAGAGGCCGCGGCCTCAGAACAAACGGGCCTACCTTTAGAAAGGAGACGAGGAGGAATTTCTGTAGTCAGAGGGTGGTGAATCTGTGGAATTCATTGCCACAGACGGCTGTGGAGGCCAAGTCAGTGGATATTTTAAAGGCTAAAATTGACAGATTCTTGATTAGTGTAGGTGTCAGGGGTTATGGGGAGAAGGCAGGAGAATGGGGTTGAGAGGGAGAGATAGATCAGTCATCAGTCACGAGAATTTAGAAGATTGACGGGGGATCTTATAGAAACTTACAAAATTCTTAAGGAGTTGGACAGGCTAGATGCAGGAAGATTGTTCCCGATGTTGGGGAAATCCAGGACAAGGGGTCACAGTTTAAGGATAACTGGGAAATCTTTTAGGACCAAGAGGAGAAAAACATTTTTCACACAGAGGGTGGTGAATCTGTGGAACTCTCTGCCACAGAAGGTGGTTGAGGCCAGTTCATTGGCTATATTTAAGAGGGAGTTAGATGTGGCCATTGTGGCTAAGGGGATCAGAGGGTATGGAGAGAAGGCATGTACGGGATACTGAGTTGGATGATCAGCCATGATCATATTGAATGCTCGAAGGGCCGAATGGCCTACTCCTGCACTTATTTTCTATGTTTCTACGTTTCTATGATTGAATGGCCTGATTTTCTTCCTATCACTTATGAATCCTGGAAGAGTGTTGAGATGGGCGGCATTTATAAACGATCGGAATGTGGGACAGACAGGAACAATGACGAAGCACACAGAAATGATGGAAGAGGTAAGTAATGAAATTATGCACTTTGATGGAAACTTGGAGTTGGTTAAAATGTTTACCATAAAAACGAGAGGTTGCAGGAAAACAAGTGAGTTATCGCAAAAGCCATCTTTCTGATCGTTCACACGTTGCGATTAATGGGAACGTTTTGTGCTTTATTTGCTTTTGTGCTTCAATTGTACTTCCAGCACAGAAGCAGGCCCTTTGGCCCAACTCGTCCATGCTGGCACAGACGTCCCAGCTCAGTGAGTCCCATTTCGCCATTCCACTATTAAACCTTTCCCATCCATGTACCCAGAGACCAGGGTTCGATCCCGACTACGGGCGCTGTCTGTACGGAGTTTGTACGTTCTCCCCGTGACCCGCGTGGGTTTGCCCCGAGATCTTTGGTTTCTTCCCACACATACAGGATTGACGGGTAATTGGCTTGGTACCAATGTAAAACCTGTCCCTAGTGTAGGATAGTGTTAGTGTGCGGGGAACGCTGGTCGGTCTAGACACGGTGGGCTGAAGGGCCTGTTTCCCCACTGTATCTCCAAGTGTATCCACTGTATCTCTTAAGGTTTTTAAAATGTTGTTATTGCACCCTGCAACATCTTTGTAAATCTTCTATGCACCCTTGTAGCTCGGATAGAACTTCCAACCGCCAAAAATTAAGAATTAAAAAAAAATTACAGATACTGGAAATCTGAAGAAAACACAGTTATTGCTGAACAAAATTTAGCAGGTCAGATATCATTTGTGTTCTAATGAGGGTCACAGTCCCAAAACATTACAGCGCGGCACGGGGGCGCAGCGGGTAGAGCCGCTGCCTCACAGTGCCAGAGATCTGGGTTCGGCCCTAACCTCGGGTGCTGTCTGTGTGGAGTTTGCACGTCCTCCCGCGTGGGTTTCCTCCGGATGCTCCGGTTTTCTCCCACATCCACGAAGACGTGTGGGTTTGTAGGTTAATTGCCTTCTGAAAAGTACCCCTAGTGTGCAGGGAGTGTGTATAAAAAATGGGATAACATCGAAATAGTGTGAACGGGTGATCAATGGTCGGCGCGGACTCGTTGGGTCGAAGGGCCTGTTTCCATGCTAAAATGAACAAGTTCCCAGTTCTCCGACCAGTCTGACTGTCTCGAAGGGTCTCGACCCGAAACGTCACCCATTCCTCACCTCCAGAGATGCTGCTTGTCCCGCTGAGTTACTCCAGCATTTTGTGCTTACCTTCGATTTAAACCAGCATCTGCCGTTCTTTCCCGAACATAGACTGTTCTTCATTCCACAAATGCTGTCTGATCCTTTGTTAGATCACAAATGCTGAATAAGCAGGTGATTTTTCAGTACAGAAGGTTACCTCTCAGGTTCCCACTAAATCTTCCCCACTCCCCCCTCCCTCACCTTAAGCCTTTGTCCTCTTGTTTCCAATTTCCCTACTCATGCTAAAAGATTGTACAGTTAAGGGCCTGTCCTACCAGCATCCGACTCCATGCGATGAACGCGATCAAACTAGAAGCGGGGGCCGCGCGGTGGTCGGGTGATCCCCTGTACAGTGCCGTTCCCACCAGCATGCGCCTGCATGCGGCAAGCGCGACCAAACCGGCAGCGAGGGCCGCGCGGTGGTCGGGTGAGTGGCGCAACGCGGCGCAAAGTGAGGCGAACTTGGAGCGAAGTCTTAAAGGTAAGTTTGCAGGACAGAGAGGGGCACTCAGAGAGGGGCACAGAGGCACACACACACAGAGGGCCACGGAGCCACACACAGAGAGGTTCACGGAGGCATGACGTCGAGACGGTGTGTAATGCGTCGAGGCGACTGCGAACCGACAAGCCGTTGCCGCGCGGAATTTTTGAACATAGTCAGTTTTTTGGAGCCCCGCACGATGTCAGGACGAACTCCGCACAATTCCGTACGGCTCCGGCGATCGAAGTGGGACCGGCCCCGCGACGCCGGACGGCTCAAGCGACACGTTAGGTCGTGCTCATCGCATGGAGTTGCATGCTGGTGGGACAGGCCCTTAACCCTATCAATTCCCCTCATTACATTATACACCTCTATAAGATCACCGCTCATCCTCATGTGCTCCAAGGATTAAAGTTCCAATCTGCTCAACCTCTCCCCATAGCTCAGACCCTCAAGTCCGGGCCACATCCTCGTAAGCCTTCTCTGTACAGGGCCTGTCCCACTAAGGCGATTTTTTTAGGCGACTGCCGGCGACTGTCATAGTCATAGCAGGTTGCCGAAAAACCGGCAACTGGACTAATGGGCCAGTCCCGCTAGGGCGATTTTTTAGGCGACTGCCGGCGACTACGACAATGGAATTCACCGAAGTCAGCGCCGTCGACAACCTGCGCCATCCTGGCGACAACCTACGTCACCTGACAAAAACCTACGACAAGCCCACGGTGGCCGACTGTCACCAAAAAGTTTTGAACATTTCAAAATCCAGCGGCGACCAGACAAACGCTACGACTCTTTGGGCGACTGAGGAGACGACTCACGACCGTACAGGCAACACCCCGGCGACCCGCAGTCGCCTAAAAAAATGGCCTAAGTGGGACAGGCCCTTACCTTTTCCAGCTCGACAACATCTTTCCGATAACGTGGTGGCCAAAATCTGACACTGTACAAATGTAAATGAGACATCAAAGCTGCAGTACTCTATGTAAACATAGGGGCTAATCACACTCAGACACATTAACCAGCACAAGAGAGTTACAAACACCAGCATGTGATTGGAGCAGATTTATGCCATTCGGCCCATCAAGTCTACTCCACCATTCAATCATGGCTGACCTATCTCTCCCTCCTAACCCCATTCTCCTGCCTTCTCCCCATAACCCCTGACACCCGTACTAATCAAGAATCTATCTATCTCTGCCTTAAAAATATCCATTGACGTGGCCTCCACAGCTTTCTGCGGCAAAGAATACCACAGATTCACCACCCTCTGACTAAGGAAATTCCTCCTCATCTCCTTCCTAAAGGAACGTCCTTTAACTCTGAGGCTCTGACCTCTGGTCCTAGACTCTCCCACTAGTGGAAACATTCTCTGCACATCTATATTAATTTACAGGCTTGCTTATAATGGCAAAAAGGTAAAGATCTTGGCCTATGTTTTAAGGGGAGTTTTCAGCCATTTGGACAAGTTCAGTTCACATGCATGCATGGCAACCTTTCTTCCAACAGGTATATTATATTAAAATTAACTTAAATATTTGGGGACATCCATAAGCACATACATTAGTTGTGAACAGAACAAACATAGTTTGGAATGCTAGAATATTTTATAATTTCAGATAACAGTATCATAAGATATGTCATACATAAGTCTTTGTCCAGCTGTTATTTTCCGATTTTATCCATGGCAACAGAAATAGCTTTTCATTACATTATGAACGATATTGAAAGTAGACACAAAATGCTGGAGTAACTCAGCAGGTGAGGCAGCACCTATGGAGAGAAGGTATTGGCGACGTTTCGGGTCGAGACCCTTCCTCAGACAAACAATATTGAAAGTTCAGTGATTGCCTGTACATAATATTCTTATCTTTATTACCTCATTTTCCAGGATCTCGGCAATACTGGTAACGTCAACATTTATTGCCTATTCTTGAACCCCACACCGTGCTGCTTGATTGGTACGGGTGTCAATGGTTACGGGGAGAATGGGGTCGAGAGGGAAAGAAAGATTGAATGGTGGAACAGACTTGATGGGCCGAATGGCCTAATTCTGCACCTTAACCCCCCGCCCTCTGGTTTAGTTTACTTTAGTTTGGAGATACAGCACGGAAACAGGCCCTTCGGCCCACCGAGTCGGTACCGACCGGCAATCGACACAGCACACTATCCTATACACACTAGGGGACCATTTACAATCTTTACCAAGCCTATTCATCTACAAACCGGTACGTCTTTGGAGAATGGGAGGAAGCCGGAGATGTGGGGATAACCCTGGGCTATAGGGAGAGGCTAGGAATCTATTCACAGGAGGATGAGAGGTGATCTTATGGAGGTGTATAAAATCACGAGAGGAATAGATCGGGTACATGCACAGATTCACAGTCATACGACAGGTTTGGAGGGATATGGACCAAATGCTGGCAGGTGGGACCAGCGTAGCTGGGATATGGTGGCCGGTGTGAGCAAGTTGGGCTGAAGGGCCTGCTTCCACACTGTGTCACTCTATGACTCTATCCCGGGGGGAACCCATGCAGTCACGGGGGAGAATGCACACATTTCGTACAGACAGCACCCGTGGTCAGGAAGGAACCCGTATCTCTGGCGTCGTCAGGCAGCAACTCAACCGCTGTGCCACCGTGCCACCCACATGATGGGCCAAATGGGCTAATTCTCTGCCTCAGAGGGCAGTGGAGGCAGGTTCTATGGATGCTTTCAAGAGAGGGCTCTTAAAGGTAGCGGGGTCAGGGGAGATGGGGAGAAGGCAGGAATGGGATACTGATTGTGGATGATCAGCCATGATCACATTGAATGGCGGTGCTGGCTCGCAGGGCCGAATGGCCTCTACTCCTGCACCTATTGTCTATTGTCCATTTCTTCTCCTTAAACCTCTGCCCTCTGGTTCTTGAACCCCATACTCTGGGTAAAAGACTCTGTGCATGTGTGAATTGTGCAAGACCTGTACAACCCAGGTCTTAGTAAGACGCGGAATAGTTGGCACTGTCGGGGATAAAAAGAAAACACAGTTCTTGTCAAAAATAACTCATTTATTAAAATAACAATTGCTGCATTTTTCAGATGCTTCTACATTTAACTAGGAACTGGAGGAAATATTGTAAGCTATTTATAAATAAAAATCTAAAATGATGACTGCATCAGCAATTAGATAATAGGCAGGAAGTCCTGTAAAAATGTATTTAATAACCTCACAACTACAAATACAGCAGAGAATAAAAAAGCAAGGGACTTTCCAATTAAGTGGTGTACTTTTCGAAAAGGATTTCCACCACAGATGAACAATTGGGCGCTTTTAACTCATTCATGAACAGGGGAGACAAGGGTGGGTTCTAGATTAGATTGGGCGCAGCGGTAGAGCTACTGCCTTGCAGCGCCAGAGACCCGGGTTCGATGGTAGCAAAAACAGGAAGGCAGATTACTATCAAAATCTCCCTGATCATTGCATCGTTCACCTTATTCCGACCTACAGGCAGAGACTAAAAGCTGCTAAGCCTGTGGACAGAACAACGAAAAGGTGGACAAGCGAGGAGGGCATTGAGAGCCTACAATCCTGCTTTGACCGCACGGATTGGAATGTGTTCAGGGAAGCAACCACAAGCCTCGATGAGTATACGGACACTGTATCATCATATGTCAGCTTTTGCGAGGACAGTTGCATTCGAACTAAGACCCGGACATGGTTCAACAACGACAAGCCCTGGTTCACTGCAGGACTCAGACAGCTCTGACTGTCTAAAGAGGAGGCCTACAGGAGCGGGGATGCAGACCTCTACAGGCAGGCCAAGTGCAAGCTGAGAAGAGGAGTCAGAGCTGGCTAGGAAAGGTACTCTGAGAAGTTGAGGAGCAAGTTCTCAGCTAGTGACTCTTCTTCAGTTTGGAAGGGCCTGCAAGAAATCACCAGCTACAAGAGGAAAGCCCCCCGCTCTTTGGACAATCGTCAGCTGACCAACGACCTTCTTCTTCTTGCATATGGCGTGCACAGCCTAAAGCTGTCGGACAACTTGTTCTATTTGATCTTATTTGATTGTGCACGCCGGGTTGATTGCATGAGATTTACTGCAGGTTTGAAAATCAGAAACGTAACCCTGGTACCCCCTCCCAGAGATACAGTTAGTTCTATCTAGCTCTCTCTTGAAAGTATCCAGAGAACCGGCCTCCACCGCCCTCCGAGGCAGAGAATTCCACAGACTCTCAACTCTCTGTGTGAAAAGCTCTTAAGCAATTGGACAGGCTGGATGCAGGAAAAATGTTTCTGATGTTGGGGGAGTCCAGAACCAGTAATCACACAGTTTAAGAATAAGGGGTTGGCCATTTAGGACTGAGATGAGGAAAAACATTTTCACCCAGAGAGTTGTGAGTCTGTGGCATTCTCTGCCACAGAAGGCAGTCGAGGCCAATTCACTGGATGTTTCCAGGAGAGAGTTAGATTTAGCTCTTAGGGCTCACGGAGTCACGGGATATGGGGAGAAAGCGGGAATTGATTCTGGATGATCAGCCATGATCATATTGAATGGCTGTGAAGGCTCGAAGGGCCGAATGGCCTACTCCTGCGCCTATGTTTCTATGTTTCTATGTTCCAATGAAACATGTGGTCACAGGGAGAACGTGCAAACTCCACACAGACAGCACTCGAGGTCAGGATCGAACCCGGGTCACTGGCGCTGTGAGGCAGCAGCTCTACCTGCTGCGCCACCGTGCCGCCCTTTAGTGCACGTTTGACAGATTTTAAATATCAACATATTAATACATTATATTAAGTATAACCATATAACCATATAACAATTACAGCACGGAAACAGGCCTTCTCGGCCCTTCCAGTCCGTTCCCCTAGTCCCCATTTATTATACTTTAATAAATTACTTTCAATATTCATGCAATACTTTTTATTGTACATGAATCCTTCTAAATGTACCTTTAATTACGAAGAAAATCCAAAAATCCATAAGTACATTGAAAGCTGATAGTTTCAGTTGATGCAAAATGAAAAAAGATATGGAAATGCCAAAAGAACATTTAAAGTGGGGGGGGGGGAGAAAGATTTCAAAGGATCTTGAGAGGTAACTTTGTTTACATAAAGGGTGGTGGATATATGTGAGGAGCTGCCAGAGGAAATAGTTGAGGCAGGTATTAGCATAACATTTGGACAGCAACAGTGAAATGATAGGGAGAGGTTGAGCAGGCTTGGACTTTACCCCTTGGAGGGCAGGAGGATGAGGGGTGCTCTCATAGAGGTGTACAAAATCGTCAGAGTAGTTGTGAGTCTGTGGAATTCTCTGCCTCAGCGGGCGATGGAGGCCGGTTCTCTGGATATTTTCAAGAGAGAGGTAGATAGGGCTCTTAAAGATAGTGGAGTCAGGGGATATGGGGAGAAGGCAGGAACGGGGTCCTGATTGGGGATGATCACATTGAATGGCGGTGCTGGCTCGAAGGGCCGAATGGCCCACTCCTGCACCCATTGTCTATGTTTCTAAGTTCCAATGAAATACATGAGGTCACAGGAAGAATGCAAATGGTGGTGGGTGTATTGAACGAGCTGCCGGAGGAGGTAGTTGAGGCAGGGACTATCCCAATGTCGAAGAAATATTTAGACAGTCACTTGGATAGGACAGGTTTAGAGGGATATGGGACAAGGGCAGGCAGGTGCCTGTTTCCGTGCTGTATGACAAGAACATTGTGATAAGATGCGTCAATACATCCTGACTACGGGTGCTGTCTGTACGGAGTTTGTACGTTCTCCCCGTGACCTGCGTGGGTTTTCTCCGAGATCTCTGGTTTCCTCCCGCACTCCGTAGATGTACAGGTTTGTAGGTTAATTGGCTTGGTGTAATTGTAAATTGTCCCTAGTGTGTGTGGGATAGAGTTAGCGTGTGGGGATCGCCGGTCGGCGCGGACCCGGTGGGCCGAAGGACCATTTTCCGTGCTGTATCTCTAAACTAATCCAATTGTTTAGTTGAGAAATACAGCGTGGAAACAGGCCCTTTCGGCCCACCGGGTCCGCGCCGACCAGCGATCCCCGCACATTAACACTATCCCGCACACACTAGGGACAATTTTACATTCACCAAGCCATTTAACCTACAAACCTGCACGTCTTTGGAGTGTGGGAGGAAACCAGAGATCTCGGAGAAAACCCACGCAGGTCACGGGGAGAACGGACAAACTCCGTACAGACAGCACCCGTAGTCAGGATCGAACCCGGGTGTCCGGTGCTGCATTCGCTGTGAGGCAGCAGCTCTACCACCGTGACCGCCTGACTTAAAGGTTGTGGGGAGAAGGCAGGAGATTGGGGTTGAGAGGGAAAGATTGTACCATGATTGAATGGCGGAGCAGACTCGATGGGCTGAATGGCCTAATTCTGTTCGGATAACTTATGCACTTGACAGGAGATGATTTTTTTTTATACAGTGAGCAGCGGGTTCCGAAACTGGGCCTCCGGCGCTGCATTCGCAGTAAGGCGGCAACTCTACCGCTGCGCCACCGTGCCGCCCTTTGCGGGAGATTTCGACAGGTACATGGATAGGAGAGGTTCGGAGGGAAATGGGCCAAACGCGGGCAGGTGGGACTCTAGTGTAGTCGGTCGGCCTGGGAAAGTTGGGCCGAAGGGCCCGTTTCCGTGCGGTACTGAGGCTATGACTCCTGTAACGCAGGACGTGGCAATGCGAGGAATGTCTTTGTGAGAGCGATCAGGAACGGCACGAGGCTATCCACAGGGCTTTCTTGGGTGGAATCCCAAGATACGGATGAACTCCTCTTGGTGCCTCTCCATCTGCTTGCAGTGCTGTTACTGACGCTGGGAAGCCAGCGATTAACAGATAGAGATATACGTGGATGTCATTGTGAGTCAATAATGCTCCGGATGACTGAGGACTTAACAGCGGATCGGGCTGCTGCCCTGATGGTATTCACCCCAATCTATGAAAGCATTGTGTGACTGTTTTTCCTCAGCTGCCAGTATAAGTATTTACTACCTGCCGTGGGCTTCTGATTATTCCCAACTGCTGAGGAGAGGACCATATGGTTCCTAAAGTTATGAAAGGTTGGGAGTTCTAGGTTATCTTTTTTGTTTAGTATAGAGATACAGCGCGGAAACATACCCACCGAGTCCGCGCCCACCAGCAATCCCCGCACACAGACACTATCCCACACAAGCTAGGGACAATTTGCATCCATACCAAGCCAATTAACCTATAAACCTGCACGTCTTTGAGGAGCGCTGGAGGATACCAAAGATCGCGGATAAAACCCACGCAGCTCACGGGGAGAACACCAGACGAGAGGCAATAGGTGCAGGAGTAGGCCATTCGGCCCCTTTGAGCCAGCACCCGCCATTCACTGTGATCATGGCTGACCATCCCCAATCAGTACCCCGTTCCTGCCTTCTCCCCATATCCCCTGACTCCACTATCTTTAAGAGCCCCTGTCCCACTGTACGAGGTAATTCAAGAGTCCTCCCGAGACACCTCCTGATTCGAACTCGGAGAATGTCCATAGTGGGTCTGTAGGAATTCGTGGATGTATCGTAGCGGCTCGTACGAATTAAAAAGTAACTATTTTTTTCATCACGAGTATTTTTTTATTCGTGGACATGTTTTGCAGTGATGAACAAACGTCACAAGTTTACCAAATGTCCTGAGTACCTACCGTTAGCATTAAGAGCCGCTACGTGACATCCACGAACTCCTACGGACCCGCTACGGACATTCTCCGAGTTCGGATCAGGGGAAAACTGGGGAGAACTCTTGAATTACCTCGTGCAGTGGGACAGGGGCTTAACTCTCTCTTGAAGGCACCCAGAGAATCGGCCTCCTGAGGCAGAGAATTCCTCATCTCCGTTCGAAATGGCCAACCCCTTATTCTTAAGCTGTGGCCCCTGGTTCTGGACTCCCCCCAACATCGGGAACATGTTTCCTGCCTCTAGCGTGTCCAAACCCTTAATAATCTTATATGTTTCAATAAGATCCCCTCTCATCCTTCTCAATTCTTAAAAAAGAATTTAATCCATTTAAAAAATAAGGCTGTAACAAGTGAAAGAGTCTGAATACTTTCTGAATGCACTATATACGTAATAGATGCCAAATATCCATTTATTTTCTAGCCTTTTATCCTGATACGAGTGGAATAAAATAATGAATAATTTAGTTTGATAGATACCGTATAGAGTGGAAACAGGCCCTTCAGGCCCACTGTTGTCTGCGCCAACCAATGATCACCGTGTACACTAGTCCTACCCGACAACACACTAGGGTCACTTTCACAGAAGCCAATTAACCTACGGACCTGCACGTTTGTGGAGTGTGAGAGGAAACCGGAGCGCCCAGAGAAAACCCCACGCAGGTCACGGGAAGATCGTACAGACTCCATACCGACGGCACCGGTGGTCGGGATCGAACCCGGGTCGCTGGCTCTGTGCGGCAGCAACTCTACCCCTGCGCCTCCATAATGCCAAGTGTAAATTATCCCTAGTGTGTAGGATAGGGCTGGTGGACCGGGGCGATCGCTGGTCGGCGCGGACTCGGTGCGCCTGTTTCCGTGCTGTGTCTCCCAAGTAAAAAGGAAACGAAAGAGGTATGGAGCATTAGTTTGTACTTGTGCTAACGATTCTGTCATTGTAGACTTCGGCACATGGACGGCATATGTTAGAACATATTTCCTCAGAAGCTTCACTGTGCGTTGACCTGTTCGTGTTGGGTAAAACTGCATGGCCGCTCTGTATGGGAGTTTTAGCATCTCAGCCAGAACATCACGAAACACGATATTGAAAAGCTACATGAGGCAGAAACTTAATTAATGAGCGTTTTAATTTACAGTCCGTACACTTGTTGCAACACCTTTCACTTTAGTTTAGGTTGGAGATACGGCGCGGAGCGGGCCCATCGGCCCACCGAGCCCGCGCCGATCAGCGATGCCCGCGCACACCAGGGACAATTTTTACATTTATACCAAAGCCAATTAACCTGCAAATCTGCGCGTCTTTGGAGCGTGGGAGGGAACCGGAGATCCCGGGTAAATTCGCACGCAGGTCACGGGGAGACTGTGCGACCTCCGTACAGACAAGTAGCGGGGATCGAACCCGGGTCTCCATTTCTTCAGTAGTAGTACGGTTGCAGTAAAGCTTCCATGGTCCTCATCATCATCATCATCGATGGTCACATCGAAACGAGTGTGACTATCCTCTCCTCCCCATCGGGTCGTCTACTTGTGGGTCTGCGGATGTCTGTGGAGGCCGATCCGTGAGACGTACCTTGGTGCAACGTGGGCAGTGGAGACTGGCGGTGGTCGGTAGTCATCGAGTCCCCTTTTCTCTCTCCTTACATTGCTGTAGCTTTGTCTCTGCGACACGGCGCAGCTCCATTTCGTGACGTGCACTATCATTGTTAACATTAACTTTAGGGTGCAGAGAAGATTTATGAGATGTTGCCAGGACTCGAGGGCCTGAGGTGCATGGAATGAGATCCAAATTATATTTATACAACGTCATAATTCGGTCTGCTGTCGGATGGAACTGCAGATGCTGGTCCAAAAGCGAAGATAGATAGACACAGAATGCTGGAGCAACTCAGCGGGTCAGGCAGCATCTCTGGGGAGAAGGGATGGGTGACGTTTCGGGTCGACACTTCATCACCACGTTACAGGGAAAAATGTTGTCGGGCTGGAACGGGTGCAATGAAGATTCACGAGGGTGTTGCCAGGACTCGAGGGCCTGAGCTATAGGGAGGGTTGAGCAGGCATTAGTGATAGGAGCAGAATTAGACCATCAAGTCTACTCCTCCATTCAATCATGGCTGATCTATCTCTCCCTCCTAACCCCATTCTCCTGCCTTCTCCCCATAACCCCTGATACTCGTACTAATCAAGAATCTGTCTATCTCTGCCTTGAATATATCACTGACTTGGCCTCCACAGCCTTCTGTGGCAAACAATTCCACAGATTCACCACCCTCCGACTAAAGACATTTCTCCTCATCTCCTTCCTAAAAGTAGGCCCTTTAATTCTGAGGCTGTGACCTCTGGTTCCAGACTCTCCCACGAGTGGAAACATCCTCTCCACATCCACTCTATCCAGGCCTTTCACTATTCTGTAAGTTTCAATCAGGCCCCACCCCCCCCCCCTCATTCTTCTAACTCAGCAAGCTCAGGCCCAGTGCCGTCAAACGCCGTTACATGTTAACCCACTCATTCCTGGGGTCATTCTTGTAAACAATTAGTTCTCGGTGCCTTCCACCCCCCTCCCACGTGTCCCCCTGTGATCTTGACACCCCTTGCCTCCTTGCTGAGTCCCTCTTTGTTCTCGACGGCCCCTCCCCTCGTGCTTTTCGGTGGCCCCCAAACCTAGGACCCCCCATTGTTCTTGGCATTGTCCGTCCCCTCCCACCCCCCCCCCCCCACACCCGGTCAGTGGCCAGTAGGGTCCCGATTGGCCAGTCACCTACCAGGCCCCTCTGTTCTCAGCCCCCCTCCCCCCCTTCCCCCTCCCCCTTCCCCCCTCCCCCCTTCCCCCCTCCTTCCCCCTTCCCCCTTCCCCCCTCCTCCACCCTCCCCCCCCCCTCCCTCCCACCCGCCTCTCCACTGATATGTATTCTAGAGAGAGGTTTACAAGGTTAATTCCCGGGATGGCGGGACTGTCATATGCTGAGAAAACGGAGCGGCTGGGCCTTGTACACTCTGGAGTTTAGAAGGATGAGAGGGGATCTTATTGAAACATGTACGATTGTTAAGGGTTTGGACACACTGGAGGCAGGAACGTGTTCCCGATGTTGGGGGAGTCCAGAACCAGGGGCCACAGTTTAAGAATAAGGGGTGAGCCGTTTAGAACGGAGACGAGGAAACATTTTTCTCACAGAGAGTGGTGAGTCTGTGGAATTCTCTGCCTTGGAGGGCGGTGGAGGCCGGTTCTCTGGATGCTTTCAGAGAGAGCTGGATAGGGCTCTTAAAGATAGCGGAGTCAGGGGATATGGGGAGAAGGCAGGAACGGGGTACTGATTGGGGATGATCAATTCAACACCACATTGAATGGCTCGAAGGGCCGAATGGCCTCCTCCTGCACCTTCTTTCGATGTTTCTATGTCCAGTGTTTTGTTCTCGGCAGCAAGGTCTGACGTAACCCCGGGTCCAAACACTCACACAGTAAGTACTCAGCGACCATGCAAGCCAACCAGCAGCATCGCAGCAGATAACATTTATCCCGCTTTCCGCTCTCCTGTGTTAATATCCGCAGTTTTCCAGAGTATTAGCACCAAACTCCTTCCGTGCGATGTCTCACATCTCGTCCGCTGGGACCGGCGTTTTCACAATTCGGGCATTATCGCTCTCACACAAAGTCTGGCCAATTCAACATTACCCCCGACAATTCAGTTTCACAATTCAGACGGGACTTAGCACCCGTTTAACCACAAGCTGGATCGCTTTGCACAAGAAACGAACCGCCGAGGGAGTCAGTTTGGGATTGCCGTGTTTCAGCTGAACGTGTAAAATGGGGAAAGTTAAGACACGAGGAACTGCAGACGCTGGTCTACCAAAAAAAAAAGACACAAAGTGCCGGACAACTCAGCGGGTCAGGCAGCAGCTCTGGAGAACATGGAGAGGCCATGTAACGGGCTGGGACCCTTATTTACTTTAGACTTTACAAGGTACAGCGTTGAACAGGCCCTTCGGCCCACCGAGTTCGTGCCGACCAGCGAGCCCTGCACACCTACGCACTATCCTACGCACACCAGGGATAACTTACAGTTATACCAAAGCCAGTATAACCTACAAACCTGTACGTCCTTGGAGTGTGGGAGGAAGCCGGGACCACACGGTGACCCGGTCATGGGGAGAACGTGCAAACTCTGCACAGACAGCACCCAAGTCAGGATGGAATCTGGGTCTCTGGCGCTGTGAGGCAGCAACTCCTACCGCTGCGCCACCGTGCTGCCCTGTTATTTACAGTGATTACAGGGGTGGGGGGTGGGG
>CAUPSL010000385.1:0-52754 GCA_963514005.1 Raja brachyura
GACTATCCTTGATTGGATTTTATCGGCTTTACCTTGCACTAAACGTTACTCCCTTATCATGTATGTATACACTGTAAACGGAACGATTGTAATCATGTATTGTCTTTCCACTGCTTCTTCTTATTGCGTGTGGCGTGCACAGCCCAAAGTTGTCGGACAACTTGTTCTAGTTGATCTTCTTCGATTGAGCATGCCAGGTTGATTGCATTCGTCGAAACAGGGCGGACCACGTGAAGGTTGCAATCTCCCACCCCATCTTTCCGCTGACTGGTTAGCACGCAACAAAAGCTTTTCACTGTACCTCGGTACACGTGACCATAAACTAAAGTGAAATTAACTGTGTGTGTGTGTGTGTGTGTGCATGTGTGTGTGCGTGTGTGTGAATGTATGTAGCTGGAGGTCTTAATTAGTCAAAGGTCTGAACATATTAAAAGTAATCTCCTGGGCAGGAAGCACATGTGGAGACGGAAGCACAGGGCTGAATCATATTTTTAACATTTTCCATTTCTATTTCATATTCACATCAAAGACTTGTCCCACCCCGGTCATTCCCTCTTCTCCCCGCTCCCGTTCCGCAGAAGGTACAGAAGCTTGAAAGCTCGCACCACCACCAGACTCAGGAACAGCTTCTTCCCCCTCTGTTGTCAGGCTTCTGAACGGCCCTTCCATAAGCCGGGGCACTGTCCGATTCACCTCTACCCCATTGTGGACATTGGACTTTGTCTGTGGAACTGATGCGCTACAATGCTGAGAACTATATTCTGCACTCTGTATCTTCCCCTTTGTAGTTTAGTTTAGTTTAAAGATACAGCGCGGGAACTGGCCCTTCGGCCCAACGGGTCCGTGCCGACCAGCGATCCACGCACATTAACACTATCCTATACACACTAGGGACAATTTTTACATTTACCAAACCAATTAACCTACAAACCTGTAGGTCTTTGGAGCGTGGGAGGAAACCGAAGATCTCGTACAAACTCCGTACAGACAGCACCCGTAGTCGGGATGGAACCCGGGTCTCTGGCGCCGCGAGCGCTGCAAGGCAGCAACTCTACCGCTGCGCCATCGTGCCGCACTATTGTACTTGAGTTTGGCGATTGTATGTATGTAGAGTTTTATCTGATCTGTTTGGTTGGCCCCATAGCAGAAGTGTCCACATCGCGGGTCTGGAAACTGGAAGTATCCTGAGCTAATTCTACCACCACTACGTCATCTGCTATTGCGACAAGTGACGGCTCCTGCTGATTGTGGCCGGAAGCTCGCGTCCTTTTCAGGACAAACGATGACAGCGAGGTCAACATTTGTAACATGGAAGATGGTCACGAAAGAATGACAATCAGTTTGGATAGCGTGCAAAAACAAAGTCTGTCCCTGTATCTTGGTGCACGTGATAATCATAGACCTACGAACGAATCATAGGGCGGCACGGTGGCCAGCGGTAGAGTTGCTGCCTCACAGCGCCAGTGACCCAGGTTCGATCCTGACCACGGGTGCTGTCTGTACGGAGTTTGCACGTTCTCCCCGTGACCTGCGTGGGTTTTCTCTGGGTGCTCTGGTTTCCTCCCGCACTCCAAAGACGTACATGTTTGTTGGCTTCTGTAAAGTGTAAATATTCTCTAATGTGTATGATAGTGCTAGTGTTAGGGGTGATCGCTGGTCGGTGCGGACTCGGTGGGCTGAAGGGCCAGTTTTTATTTTGCGCCTGTTCCTGTACCCAGGAGAGAGTACTTGTACTGAGGACCAAACCCTATCCCCCACCCCTCTGCCTCGCCCCACTTCCCTAACACTCTCCCCCTCCCCTCTCTCTTCTCCCCACCAGTTATTAAAGTTTAGTGTTTTCTGAGTCATTCATAACTGTCACTGTATGTCATGTTGTTACTTGTGGGCGGAGCACCAAGGCAAATTCCTTGTATGTGAACACTTGGCCAATAAACTTACTTAGTATAGTAGTTCATAGATATAGATATAGTATCATTCATTAAACTACTTCTGAACCAGCCGGGCGTCTGCCCTTTTCCTGACCCCATCCAGGCCACTGCAACTGTGTGCATTCACCAAAATCTGGCCTTCATAAGTTCATAGGTTACAGGGGCAGAATTAGGCCATTCAGCTCATCGAGTCTACTTCGCCATTCAATCATGGGCTGATCTATCTCTCCCTCATAACCCCATTCTCCTGCCTTCTCCTGGACCTCTCCCGGAGGACCACGGAGAAGCCGAGGTCGGAGCCTCGCCAGTCGGGGGGAGCCTCGGTGGTCAGAGGTGGAGCCTCGCCGGTCAGAGGTGGAGCCTCGCCGGTCAGAGGTGGTTCTCTGGATGCTTTCAAGAGAGAGCTAGATAGGGCTCTTAAAAATAGTGGAGTCAGGGGATATGGGGAGAAGACAGGAGCTGGTGAGTGAGTCGACGGAGCCCGCGGCCAACGGCCTCTGGGTCTGCGGAGCCCACGGCCGGGGCCCGGGTCAGCGCCACGGGGGCGTCCGGAGAGGACCCGATGGTGATCGTGGAGAGGTCGGTGTGGCGGTCGATGATGGGCGCCGACCGACGGACCACGTGGGGGTGGGGACGCCGCTGCCGAGGGGAGGAACAAAGGAGGAGTGGGGGGGGAGACCGCCGTGAGGGAGGAGGGAGGTGGAGGGGGGGAGAACAAAAGGGGACGTGGCGCGGATGCTTGGATAGCGTCCTTAATGTGGCGGCTATTTGCATACCTAGGTTACGCAAGCAAAGAATTTCACTGTGACTTGTCACATGTGACAATAAAGTATTCATTCATTAATTAGTTCTTTCTCTTGGCTAGCTTGTACTGGACACCCGCACTAATCAAGAATCGATCTATCGCGGCCTTAAAAATATCCACTGACTTGGCCACCACTGCCTTCTGTGCCAAATAATTCCACAGATTCACCACCCACTGGGTATAGAAATTTCCCCTCATCTCTTTTCTGAAGGAACATCCTACAATTCTGAGGCTGCACCCTCTGGTTCCGGGATTGGACACATCCTCTCCATTTCCACTCTATCCAGGCCAGATTTTAGTGAATTCAAACCGTGGTCTGAATCAGTTGTCTTAAGTTGAGCCGCACATCAGGCTTAGTTTAGTTTCATTTAGTTTAGAGATACAGCGCGGAAACGGGCCCTTTGGCCCACCGACTCTGCGCCGACCAGCGATCCCCGCACATTAACTAGGCATGTTACAAAACTTACCTTTAGCGGTGCTGCGCGGTCCTTTAGCGCAACTTTGGCGCTTTAAGTGGGGGGGGTGGGGTTAAAATGCGGTTTTCCCCTTGCCATCCGGAGTAATATTTTATCGGAGTGCGAGCTATTTCTGGAGATTCGTTCCGACTGCCGGTAATTTCTTTTTTGTTTTAATCGCCCGACTATTTCAGCGCTGCAGTAAAATAAAAAATAGCTCCCAATGCCGTGAACGCCGACAACGGGGACCGATTTTACGTAGGGGACAGGTAAGTGAAAGCTGTTTATTTTTTCATATAAACCTGCTTGTTTAGGTGACTTTAATCAATATTTCATGTAGCGAAACGGTGATTTATTCCCCATATGAACCGGCAGTGTTTTTCCTGTCGATATTGGGTTTAAATTCACCGCAACCGCAACGTTCCAATCCAGCGCGTTCCACAAAATCCCACTCGCAAGCTGTTTAAAATGCCCATTAATTTACGGGCATTAAACACTAAATTCCTTCAATTTGGCCTATAAATTAATAACAATGAGATTTAAAAATCATGTTACATTGTGGATTCTTGTGTGAATGTTATTTGGACACCTAGGCTTTAAAAAAAAGTTAATATTTTCTTAAGAAATGGATAGATGTTTAGATCTAGTAATTGAATTTTGTAATTAGTTACAATTGGGTAACTAACTAATTATATGCTTTAATTTCAGGTCATCCAAGTAAGATTGTCTCATATTTGTTCAGAATGCTTCACTCTATAATAACTGAAAATTTCTTTCAGTTCTCTTAATTTTTAAGAAAGTTAGGGGCTTTTGACTGTTCTAGATCACAGCTTTTGAGTTAAGTCAATGGAAAAGCAATGGGGAACAAGATGCTAATTTCCGTGTATGCAAATGGCTATAACTTTTTTAATACTGAAGATATCAAAGTGAATTAGGTGTCAAATTAAACTTCTTTGTATGCTTTATCTGATGGGATAAATTGCAGACTTGATTTTTAAAATCTCAAAATGTTGTAACATTGCTACACTAACACTATCCTACACACACTAGGGACAATCTACACTTGCACCAAGCCAATTAACCTACAAACCTGTATGTCTTTGGAGGGTGGGTGGAAAATGAAGATCTCGGAGAAAACCCACTCATTCACAGGAAGAAGGCACAAAACTCGGTACAGTCGGGATCGAACCCAGGTGCTCCAAGCGCTGCGAGGCAGCAACTCTACCGCTGCGCTAACCTGACACCCTGGACCCTAGTTTAACCCCAGTCTTTGACTTCCCATCAAGAAAATTGCCCTTTTGAAATTTGTGCTGGGCATTGCTTGTGTTGTAGATCTTGTACATTCATTAAGAGACTCATTACTCATGACTGCAATTATCAGGGCCTTGTCACGTTACCATGGATACGGTAAGCCTACATTATCCTGGCGGGTGACTAACCAGTAATTCTGCTGAATTGTGTTATCATGAACTAATTACTTTCACGAAATGGTGCTCAGGTGAATCCCAACCTGAATTGTTTTTTGTCTAATTAACTCAAAATCTATTTTAATTTATAACTCAATTGGACAGACAGTTTTAATCGTACAGACACTTCACGCTGCCTCAGCAAGGCCAGCAGCACAATCAAGGACCCGGCCACTCCCTCTTCTCCCCTCTCCCATCGGGCAAGAGGTACAGAAGTGTGAAAACGCCCACACCTCCAGATTCAGGGACAGTTTCTTCCCAGCTGTTATCAGGAAACCGAACCATCCTACCACAACCAGAGAGCTACTATCTGAACTACTATCTACCTCATTGGAGACCCTCAAACTATCATTGATCGGACTTTACTGGACTTTATCTTGCACTAAACGTTATTCCCTTTACCCTGCATCTGTACACTGTGGGCAGTTTGTTTGTAATCATGTATTAGAAACATAGAAACATAGAAATTAGGTGCAGGAGTAGGCCATTCGGCCCTTCGAGCCTGCACCGCCATTCAATATGATCATGGCTGATCATCCAACTCAGTATGCCTTCTCTCCATACCCTCTGATCTCCTTAGCCACAAGGGCCACATCTAACTCCCTCTTAAATATAGCCAATTAACTGGCCTCAACTACCCTCTGTGGCAGAGCGTTCCAGAGACTCACTACTCTCTGTGTGAAAAAAGTCCTTCTCATCTCGGTCCTAAAGGATTTCCCCCTTATCCTTAAGCTGTGACCCCTTGTCCTGGACCTCCCCAACATCGGGAACAATCTTCCTGCATCTAGCCTGTCCAACCCCTTAAGAACTTTTGTAAGTTTCTATAAGATCCCCTCTCAATCTCCTAAATTCTAGAGAGTATAAATTCTAAATTCTATTGTCTTTCCGCTGACTGGTTAGCACGTAACGAAAAGCTTTCCACTGTACCTCAGTACACGTGACAATGATAAATTCAACTAGAAATTAGTGGCACGCTCGTGCAGCAGGTAGAGAGCTGCTGCTTCACAGTGCCAGGGACTCGGGTTCCATCCCGACTACGGGTGCTGTCTGTACGGAATTTGTGTGTTCTGCGCGGGTTTTCTCCGGGTGCTCCGGTTTCCTCCCACACTCCAAAGACGTGCAGGTTTATAGGTTAATTGGCTTTGGTAAAAATTGTAAATAGTCCCTTGCGTGTGTAGGATGGTGCTAGTGTGCAGGGTGAGCGCTGGTCGGCGCGGTCCCGCTGGGCCGAATGGCCTGTTTCCGCGCTGTATCTGCAAAGTCTAAACTAGACTATTATCCAGTATGTGTAGGAAAGAACTGCAGATGGTGGTTTAAATCGAAGTTAGACACAAAATGCCGGAGTAAAGGGCCTGTCCCACTTGGCGTTTTTTTCGGCGACTCATTGACCGATATATCAGGTCACGGAAACAGTCGCGGCGTGACGCGGCGTTGATGACGTATTGACGCGCGGTGTTTCCTCAGGTGTCGCAACATTTTGTTTGTTGCCGCTGGATTTTGAAATGTTCAAAATCTTTCGGCGACCCTGATGCGGCAGTCAATGGCGCCGGCAATCGCCGAAGAAAATCGGCAAGTGGGACAGGCCCTTAACTCAACGGGACAGGATGCATCTCCGGAGAGACGAAATGGGTGAGGTTTCGAAACATAGACAACAGGTGCAGGAGTAGGCCATTCGGCCCTTCGAGCCTGCACCGCCATTCAATATGATCATGGCTGATCATCCCCAATCAGTACCCCGTTCCTGCCTTCTCCCCATACCCCCTGATCCCTTTAGCCACAAGGGACACATCTAACTCCCTCTTAAATATAGCCAATGAACTGGCCTCAACTACCCTCTGTGGTAGAGAATTCCACAGATTCACCACTCTCTGTGTGAAGTCTGAAGAAGGGTCTCGACCTGAAACGTCACCCGTTTCTTCTCTCCAGAGATGCTGCCTCTCCCGCCGAATTACTCCAGCACTTTCTGTCTAAACTATTCTCCAGTAAGTTTTCCACCTCTTACACATATCACAGATCTACTAAACCTCAGTCGTGGCTCCCTAGTGTTTTACCTCCTTTTTTTAGCACCGATGTTACTGTAGTCAGCAAAATAAAAACTTTAACACCTGCTTTTTGATCGCCAACGGAAACTTGACCTAGGTAATCTTTCTGGAGAGTGTGGCGATATATTATAAATAATGCATTCATGTGCGTGAATAGCGACCAATATTGATTCCTCTAACTCCATGTAACCCCTCAGTCACTGTCCCTCCCCCACCCAGCCGTCATGCTAGCTTCAAAGTCAAAGTCTTGTTGAGTCTCATTGTATGTCACTCGTTTTCAACTGACAATGGCCTGCCTCGTTTATCATCGTCATGTTTTTTGCATCTCTTTCATTCATTTGTTCCATATCTTTCACCATCGCCATCTGTATCTCTCCTTCCCCACTCCCCTGCCATAAATCTGGAGAAGGGTCTCAATGACCTAAGATGGCGCCTACCTGCGGCGACATTTTGCGAACGGCACAACGGAAAATAGTAAAATACAGCATTTTTGAACTCACCTTCATCAGAGAATCCACTGAAACCAACACTGTATATATATATCCCTAACCAGTCTGAAGAAGGGTCTCGACCTGAAACGTCGCCTATCTCCTTCGCTCCTTAGATGCTGCTGCACCCGCTGAGTTTCTCCAGCTTTTTGTGCACCCTCGATTCTCCAACATCTGCAGTTCCTTCTTTAACACTTTGTCTACTCCACTGCGATATCTCCTCAAGGTATGCCTACTGTGAAGAAGTTCTCCTCCTCCCTCCGAAGACAGTTTCACAACCTCCTCTCTAACGATCTCTAACCAGTCTGAAGAATGTCTCGACCCGAAACGTCGCCTATCTCCTTCGCTCCTTAGATGCTGCTGCACCCGCTGAGTTTCTCCAGCCTTTTGTGTACACTGTGTATATATAACCATATAACATATAACCATATAACAATTACAGCACGGAAACAGGCCTTCTCGGCCCTTCCAGTCCGTGCCGACCATTTATTTTCCCCTAGTCCCATCTACCTGCACTCAGACCATACCCCTCCATTCCCTTCCCGTCCATATACCTATCCACTTTACTTTTAAATGTTAAAATCGATCCTGCCTCCACCACTTCTGCAGGAAGATCATTCCACACAGCCACCACTCTCTGAGTAAAGAAATTCCCCCTCATGTTACCCCTAAACTTCTGTCCCTTAATTCTCATGTCATGCCCTCTTGTTTGAATCCTACCTACCCTCAATGGGAAAAGCTTATCCACGTCAACTCTGTCTATCCCTTTCATCATTTTAAAGACCTCAATCAAGTCCCCCCTTAACCTTCTGCGCTCCAAAGAATAAAGACCTAACTTGTTCAACCTTTCTCTGTAACTTATATATATATATATATATATATATATATATATATATATATATATATATATATATATATACATGGACACACTGATCTGTTCTGTATTCATGCCTACTATATTCTGTTGTGCTGAAGCAAAGCAAGATTTTCATTGTCCTATCTGGGACACAAGACAATAAACTCTCTTGAATCTTGAATCCCGAATCTCTTGACCCGAAGCGTCACCCGTCCACGTTCGCCAGAGATGCTGCCTGACCCGCTGAGTTACTCCAGCATTTTGTGCCTGTCTACTACTTGTTATAACGGCCGGCTAGCTATCCAAGAGCAGCCCTATCATGTATCTCATAAGTTGTCTCCCTCTATTCCAAAATGAAATTTGATCTGAATTGTGAAATTATGCATGAAATTGGCGATATTTGCACAGTGTATTTTTTCCCCTGAGCTTTTACACGTCAACAAACAGCAATATAACTTGTGTGAGAAGGAACTGCAGATGCTGGTTTACACCGAACTTAGACGCAAACAGCTGTCTTTATGGAGTTTGTATTTTTTCTCTGTGACCTGCTTGGGTTTTCTCCAGGAGATCCGGTTTCCTCCTACACTTCAAAGATGTGAAGGCTTGTAGGTTGATCAGCTTCAGTAAATCAAATCAAATCAAATTTATTTATAAAGCACATTTAAAAACAACCGACATTGACCAAAGTGCTGTACAGATCAGAGCAATTGGAGTTACACAACACTATAGAATTTAACATTAAACATAAAAAAACATCCCCCCACAGCGGAATCAATGTTTCCCACTGTGAGGGAAGGCACCAAAGTTCAGTCATCTTCCTCGTGTTTACCCGTGGTCGGGACCTATTGAGGCCTCCGCATTTGCCGCTACGGACGGCCCGATGTTTCAGGACCTCTCATCGGAAGAACGCTCTCAGCGGCCCGGAGTTCCGAATCGGCCGCTTCCTACCGGAGACCGTGGCTCCCGAAGTCCACAGGCCGAGCTGGGCGGAGCTGCAACACTGGCGATCCTCGGCGAAAAATCCCAGGGCCCCGCGATGTTAAAGTCAGCATCGCCCGCGGCTGGAAGCTCCGCAGACCACAGCCCCACGGTGTTAAAGTCGGCAGTCCCAGCACTCCGGAGCTTCCAACACGGCGATCCCCCGCTCCGCGATGGTACCTCAGTGGTGCGCTGCCACTGAAGCTGAAGATCTGGACGGTCTCCGGCAGGAAAGGCCGCACCAATCCAGATGGTAGGCCACTCGGAAGAAAGACGCATCCTCGACCAGGAAGTGACTGAGAAAAACAGTTTCCCCCTTCCCCCCCCCCCCCCACCGCCCCCCCCTCATCCCCCACATAAAAAGACTAAAAGATGTCCTAAAATTTATAAAAAGGATGAGAGGACGAACGGCTGCAGATGAGGCTGCCTCACTCAACGGCGCCACCACTCGACGGTAAAGATTGTAAAGCATGCACGGGGTGATCGCTGGTCGGCGCAGACTCGGTGGGCCTGTTTCATCTCTAACCGAACGAAACATAGAAACATAGAAACATAGAAATTAGGTGCAGGAGTAGGCCATTCGGCCCTTCGAGCCTGCACCGCCATTCAATATGATCATGGCTGATCATCCAAGTCTTTGAAACTAAAGTCTTCAATGCTATAAACCTACCACAATTATTTGTCACCTGGAGCGTAAATGATGGTTTAACTATCTGGAAGTTTGGATAAAACACCTGCACAAGCATTGCAAACCTCTCGCCAAACAGAGTTAAATTGCTTACATTTAGTTTTAATGTAGTATGTTGAGAATCCCTTTCATGGAGTCATCGAGGCATAAAGCATTTGGCAAAGCTCGGCCATGCCAAACAAAACATGCCCCAACTACAAATGATAGACACAGAGTGCTGGAGTAACTCAGCGGGTCAGGCAGCATCTGTGGAGAACATGGAACCTTTCAAAGGATCCAGACCCAAAATAGACAATAGATAATAGACAATAGATGCAGGAGGCAGAGAATTCCACAGACTCACCACTCTCTGTGTGAAAAAGTGTATCCTTATCTCCGTTCTAAATGGCTTACCCCTTATTCTTAAATGTCACCTATCCACGTTCTCCAGGAATCTGAGGCGTCACATTACTCCAGCACTTTGGTGTTTAGTTTAGTTAAGAGATACAGCACGTAAACAGGCCCTTCGGCCCACCGGGTCCGTGCCGACCAGAGATCCTCGCACATTGACACTATCCTACACCCACTGGGGACAATTTTTTTACATTCACCATGCCACTTAACCTACAAACCTGCACATCTTTGGAATGTGGGAGGAAGCCGAAGATCTCGGAGAAAACCCACGCAGGTCACGGGGAGAACTTGCAAACTCCTTACAGATAGCACCTGCAATGGGGATCAAACCCCGGTCTCCGGCGCTGCATTCGCTGCATTTTTGTGAACCAGCATCTGCAGTTTATTTTCTAAATTTTGCAATGCTAAAACCACCTGCCAGTGTTTAGCCCATATCTCTCTAAATCTGTCATATCCATGTATCCGTCTAAATGTTTCTTAAACATAGCGACAGCCCCTGCCTCAACGACCTTCTATGACAGCTCATTCCATACACCCAACACCCGCTGAGTGAAAAAGATGTCCTTCGGGTTCCTATTAAAACTCTCCCCCCCCCCCCACCTTAAACCTGTGAATTTTGCTTCCACTCCATTGAGTAAAATCATTCAACATTGTTGAGAACATTAGTGACGCATTTGCGCAAAAACGCTATCTTAAAGATTTTTTCGCCACCTTACTCACCGTTCTCCTCTAATCCGAGACACTAGATTTTTGTTCCGATCGGTGAAATATGAGAAAAGTTATGAAGGTTTAAAAAATCATGAAATCAGCAGATTGGTCTTCTCGCCTGTCATTCACCATGAAGGTAATGCCTCTACCGGCACCCGCTGGAGAATAAATCCCCGGAGGCAGGGCTGAGTAAACAAGCCGTGCTGATTGAGTCCGCAAGAGTGGAGTCGGGAAAGTCGCTGTGTGGAGTCAGTAAAGTCGCTGAGTGGAGTCGGGAAAGCCACTGTGTGGAGTCAGGAGGTGCTGTGTGGTGCCGTGGCCGTTGGCCGCTGAGTGGAGTCCCTCACCCCCTTTCCCCCCTCCCCCCCCTTTCCCCCCCTCCCCCCTTTCCCCCCCTCCCCTTCCCCATGCTCCTCCTCCCCACACACCCCCGTTCTCTCTTCAACCTTCCCACTCCCCCTTCCCCCTTCCCACTCCCTCTCCTCCCCATACACCCCCCCACACACCCGCACACCCCCTTTGCCACTCCTCCGTTCCTCCCCTGCACCCTACCCCCCACACCACTCCGTCCCCCCCCATGTCAACCACTCCCCCCCCATGCCGAAACCTACCCCCACACCATCCCCTCCCCCCCACATCACTCCCTCCCACACACCCCCTCCGCACACAACCCCCTCCCCCCCCCACCACCGCCCCACAACCCCCCTACCCCACACCCCCCATCCCCCACCCCCACACCCCCTCCCCCAGGCCTCCTGTGTGACAGTGATCGCTACTTCTACTGAAGTGTGGATGGCCGTTGGCTCGCTAGAAGCTCATCCGCCCTTTGACAGGATCTTGTTTTTGGTCCTGCTGGGGGTCCACAGCCCCCTCCTCACCTGGCATACCAGGTGGGGGAGACGGTTCAGTCACCGACTATCCGACGTTGGCGGAGGTGGCACGGGATTACATGGTACTCGTGGCGGGGGGATCTCCCCCTGACCTGACCTGACCTGACCTGACATCATCCATGTTCATGTCATGAGAGCAGAATTAGCCAATTCAGCCCATCGTGGCCACTCCGCCATTCAATCATGGCTGATCAACCTCTCCCTCTCAACCCCATTCTCCTGCCTTCTCCCCATAACCCTTGACACCCGCACTAATCACGAATCCATCTCTACCTTAAAAATATCCACTGACTTGGCCTCTACAGCCTTCTGTGGCAAAGAGTTCCACAGATTCACCACCCTCTGACTAAAGAAATTCCTCTTCATCTTCTCCGCCAAGGACACACTCTGTGTGCTGGTTTACTTTAGTTCTAGTTTAGTTTAACGATACAGCCCTTCAGCCCACCAAGTCTGCACCGACCAGCGATCCCCGCAGATTAACGCTGCCCTACATGCACTCGGGGCAATTTTACATTTCCACCAGAATAGAATAGAATAGTTTCTTTATTGTCATTGTAACATGAACCATGTACAATGAAATTTAAAAATGTCAGCCAGTCAGTGCAACATTCAAGCTAACGATACATACAAGGTAAAATATTAAAAAAAGATAACCAACTAAAATAAATATGAAATATAAAAACAGCACGCATAAACGCCCAACCCTACATCCTTCTGTCGATTTCACAGTGTACCAACCACAGTCCCTTAGTCCCCGCGTTCCTTGGCGGCTACATTTAGTGCCTTTATAGCAGTGGGGTAAAAACAAGTCTGTTTTTAAGTCTGTTTGTCCTTGTCCTTGTAGATCTGTATCGTCTGCCTGACGGCAACAGTTCAAACAGTGTGTGTCCGGGGTGGGAAATGTCCTTTATAATATTCTGGGATTTTTTGATGCAGCGGGAACTGTGTAAGTCCTCCAAGGTAAGGATAGGGCAAGCCAATCAACCTACAAACCTGCAAGTCTGGAGTGTGGGAGGAAACCGAAGGTCGCGGAGAAAACCCACGCAGGTCACGGGGAGAACCTGCAATCCCCGCACAGACAAGCACCCGTAGTCAGGATCGAACCCGGGTCTCCGGCGCTGTAAGGCAGCGGCTCTACCCGCTGCGCCACCGTGCCGGAACACGAGTTCTGCAATCATGCATTACAATCTCTCCACTTTTTAAAATCTCGACATTGTGGCTCTGGGGGAGTCCAGAACCAGGGGCCACAGTCTAAGAATAAGGAGTAAGCTATTTAGAACGGAGACGAGGAAACACTTTTTCTCACAGAGGGTTGTGAGTCTGTGGAATTCTCTGCCTCAGAGGGCGGTGGAGGCAGGTTCTCTGGATGCTTTCAAGAGGGTTGGACAGGCTAGATGCAGGAAGATTGTTCCTGATGTTGGGGAGGTCCAGGACAAGGGGTCACAGCTTAAGGATAAGGGGGAAATCCTTTAGGACCGAGATGAGAAGGACTTTTTTCACACAGAGAGTGGTGGGTCTTTGGAACTCTCTGCCACAGAGGGGTAGTTGAGGCCAGTTCATTGGCTATATTTAAGAGGGAGTTAGATGTGGCCCTTGTGGCTAAGGGGATCAGAGGGTATGGAGAGAAGGCAGGTACGGGATACTGAGTTGGATGATCAGCCATGATCATATTGAATGGCGGTGCAGGCTCGAAGGGCCAAATGGCCTACTCCTGCACCTAATTTCTATGTTTCTATGTTTCTAAGAGAGAGTTAGATAGGGCTCTTAAAGATAGCGGAGTCAGGGGATATGGGGAGAAGGCAGGAACGGGGTACTGTTTGTGGATGATCAGCCATTGAATGGCGGTGCTGGCTCGAAGGGCCGAATGGCCTACCCCTGCACCTATTATCTATTGTCTATTGACTGTAACACTGTGGACGGCTCGATTGTAATCGTGTATTGTCTTCCCGCTGACTGGTCAGCCCGCGACAAAAAGCTTTTCACTGTACCTCGATACACGTGACAATAAACTAAACTGAACGTTATTCCTTTATCCTGCATCTGTACACTGTGGACGACTCGAACGTGATCATAGATAATCTTCCGCTGACTGTTTTGCATGCAACAAAAGGCTTTTCACTGTACCGCAGTACACGGGAGGGAGGGGTCAAGGAAAGAGCGCTCACGTCACGGCCCTGTTTCCTCCAATCTTTCCACCACCACGCACAAGAAGCACAAGACAGCTCAAGTTCCTTCAAGTTCAAGTGTTCAAGTGAGTTTATTGTCATGTGTCCCTGATAGGACAATGAAATTCTTGCTTTGCTTCAGCACAACAGAACATAGTAGGCATTGACTACAAAACAGATCAGTGTGTCCATATACCATTATATAAAGGGTGTACACAAAAAGCTGGAGAAACTCAGCGGGTGCAGCAGCATCTAAGGGGCGAAGGAGATAGGCGACGTTTCGGGTCGAGACCCTTCTTCAGACTGGTCAGGGATCAGGGAAACGAGAGATATAAACAGTGATGTGGAGAGATGAAGAACAATGAATGAAAGATATGCAAAAAAGTATTGATGATAAAGGAAACAGGCCATTGTAAGCTGTTTGTGGTGTGAAAATGAGAAGCTAGTGCGACTGGGGGAGGGGGGGGGGGGGGAGATGGAGAAGGAATGTCAGGGCCCGAGGGCTGAGGGAGAGGTGGGGAGGGGTGGGGGCAGTCTGGGTTAACAGAATTGAGAAAATTCAATGTTTAAGCCCAGAGGATGCAGACTCCCCAAGCGGAATATGAGGTGCTGTTCCTCCGACTTGCGGTGTTGCTCACTCTGGCCGTGGAGGAGGCCCAGGACCGAGAGGTCGGATACGGAATGGGAGGGGGAGTTGAAGTGCTGAGCCACCGAGAGGTCGGGTTGGTTATTGCGGACCGAGCGGAGGTGTTCGGCGAAACGATCGCCCAGCCTCCGCTTGGTCTCACCGATGTAGATCAGCTGGCATCTGGAGCAACGGATGCAGTAGATGAGGTTGGAGGAGGTGCAGGTGAACCTCTGTCGGACTTGGAATGACTGCTTGAGTCCCTGAAAGGAGTGGATGGGGGAGGTGAAGGGACAAGTGTAGCATCTCTTGCGGTTGCAAGGGAAAGTGCCCGGGGAAGGAGTGGAGCGGGAGGGAAGGGAAGAGTTGACAAGGGAGTTGCGGAGGGAGCGGTCTTTGCGGAAGGCAGACAGGGGGGGAGATGGGAAGATGTGGCGAGTGGAGGGGTCACGTTGGAGGTGGCGAAACTGGCGGAGGACTATCTGTTGTATGCGCTGGCTGGTGGGGTGAAAGGGGAGGACCAGGGGGACTCGGCCCTTGTTGTGAGTGGGGGAATGGGGAGAGAGGGCAGTGTTGCGGGGTATGGAGGAGACCCTGGTGCGAGCCTCATTTATAGTGGGGGAGGGGAAACCCCGTTCTCTGAAGAACGAGGACATTTGGGATGACCTGGTGTGGAACACGCCATTATATAAATATATACACACATGAATAAATAAACTGATAAAAGTGCAAATAAACAGACACCATTGTAAGCAGATGCTGAGAAGTGTGTTCAGCTTCTAAGGTTGTGACGTGGACTCAGTAAGAAGATGTACACGGGACAATAAACTAAACTGAAACTAAACTAAGTAAACTAAACTAAACACCTTTGAAGACTCCCTTTCTTGTTTATACAGTTGTACATCTCCTTTGGTTCCTTTAAGATCAACCCGGCAAACGTTTTATGACCCAGCTGAAACCTAAAGGCAGTGCATTCTCTCCCTCATTAGGTTGCAAATTTGGAAACAATCGAAATGATGAGTCGGTTGCTCCCTGCAGTCCTAACGATAGAATGAAGCAGGATTAACATTCCTCTCGTGCGTCTGTCTTTTTTTTTAATTTTTGTCTCGTTAAATGTATGTCTTGGCTCTAGTTTTTATTATTTTTCTTTAGCTGTGTATATGTGGGGGGTGGGGGAAACCCTGTACGGGGGACCCGACTTTTTCCCGGTCGGGTCTCCGGTGTCGTTGGGCCTAACGTCGAAAGGAATACGTAGCATTTCTGGTCGAGACCCTTCTTCAGACCGTTGTAATCATGTATGGTCTTTACGCTAACTGGATAACATGCAATTGGGCTTTTACAATTTGTAGCATTTTATCGGGATGCATCACAGCTCGGTTTGGGAACAGCTTCATCCAAGACCTCAAAAAATTGCAGCGAATTGTGGACGCAGCCCAGACCACCGCACAAACCAACCTCCCTTCCATCGACTCCATCTACACCTCACGCTGCCTCGGCAAGGCCAGCAGCATCATCAAGGACCAGTCGCACCCCGGCCACTCCCTCTTCTCCCCTCTCCCATCGGACAAGAGGTACAGACACAGAAAGTGCTGGAGTAACTCAGCGGGTCAGGCAGCATCTGTGGGGAACATGGATAGGTGACGTTTCACAGAGTGCTGGAGTAACTCAGCGGGTCAGGCAGCATCTGTGGGGAACATGGATAGGTGACGTTTCACAGAGTGCTGGAGTAACTCAGCGGGTCAGGCAGCATCTGTGGAGAACATGGATAGGTGACGTTTCACAGAGTGCTGGAGTAACTCAGCGGGTCAGGCAGCATCTGTGGGGAACATGGATAGGTGACGTTTCACAGAGTGCTGGAGTAACTCAGCAGGTCAGGCAGCATCTGTGGGGAACATGGAGAGGTGACGTTTCACAGAGTGCTGGAGTAACTCAGCGGGTCAGGCAGCATCTGTGGAGAACATGGATAGGCGACGTTTCACAGAGTGCTGGAGTAACTCAGCGGGTCAGGCAGCATCTGTGGAGAACATGGATAGGTGACGTTTCAGGTCGGGACCCTTCATCAGATTTGTGTGCAGTTCCTTCTTACTACATTATAAAGTTGTACAAAGTCATGAGTGGGATAGATAGAGTTGATGCACAGAGTCTCTTGCCCTGAGAATCGAGAACCAGTGGACATGGTTAAAGGTGGGGGGGGGGGGGGGAGATTTAATTGGAACCTGAGGGGTAAATTTCACACAATTAGGAGAGGAATAGATCGGGTAGAAGCACAGATTCCCTTGCCCAGAGAACTGGAATCGAGGACCAGAGGACATACAGTAGGTTCAAGGTGAAGGGGAAAAGATTTAATAGGAATCCGAGAGGTAACTTTTTCACACAGAGGGTGGTGGGTGTATGGAACGAGCTGGCAGAGGGGGTAGTTGAGGCTGGGACTATCCCATCGTTTAAGAAACAGTAAGACAGGTACATGGATTGGACAGGTTTGGAGGGATATGGACCAAGCACAGGCAAGTGGGACGAGTGTAGCTGGGACATTGTTGACCGGTGTGGGCAAGTTGGGCCGAAGGGCCTGTTTCCACACTGTATCACTCTATGACTCTGTGACAAAGGGTGGTGGGTGTCTGTGAAGGGTGGTGGGTTCAAGGTGAAGGGGAAAAGATTGAATAGGAATCTGAGGGGCAACCTTTTCACACAAAGGGTGGTGGGTGGATGGAACAAGCTGCCGGAGGAGGTAGTTGAGGCTGGGACTATCCCATTGCTTAAGAATCATTCAGACAGGTACATAGATTGGACAGGTTTGGAGGGCTTTGGGCCAATCGTGGGCAGGTGGGACTAGTGTAGATGGGACATGTTGGCCGGTGTGGGCAAGTTCGACCAAAGGGCCTGTATTCACAGTGTGTGACTGCAACTTCCAAAGATGCGCCGTGGAAAGCATTTTATCGGGGATGCATCACAGCTCGGTTTGGGAACAGCCCCATCCAAGACCCGTAAGAAATCGCGGTGAATTGTGGACGCAGCCCAGACCATTGCACAAACCAACCTCCCTTCCATCGACTCCATCTACACCTCACGCTGCCTCGGCAAGGCCAGCAGCATCATCAAGGACCAGTCGCACCCCGGCCACTCCCTCTTCTCCCCTCTCCCATCGGGCAAGAGGTACAGAAGTGTGAAAACGCACACCTCCAGATTCAGGGACAGTTTCTTCCCAGCTGTTATCAGGCAATTGAAGCATCCTACCACAACCAGAGAGCGGTCCTGAACTACTATCTACCTCTTTGTTGAGCCTCGGACTATCCTTGACCGGACTTTGCTGGCTTTACCTTGGACTAAATGTTATTCCCTTATCATGTACCTGGACACTGTAAATGGAGTGATTGTAATCATGTATTATCTTAGAAACATAGAAAATATGTGCACGAGTAGACCATTCGGCCCTTCGAGCCAGCACCGCCATTGAATATGATCATGGCTGATCATCCCCAATCAGTACCCCGTTCCTGCTTTCTCCCCATATCCCTTGATTCCTTTAGCTATAAGAGCTAAATCTAACTCTCTCTTGAAAACATCCAGTGAATTGGCCTCCACTGCCTTCGCGTGGCAGAGAATTCCACAGATTCACAACTCTCTGGGCGAAAAGCGTACCGCTGACTGGTTAGCAGGCAACAAAAAGCTTTTCACTGTACCTCGGTACACGTGACAGTAAACTCAACTGAAACTGAACTGTGTGGATACTCTGTCATCAGCATTCCTCTCCGCAGCTCCAGAAATTCAAACCAGTTGAACAGGTTCAGCAATTGTTTAACGGATAGGAGTGGACATGATCTCATGGACTAATATCCCCACTAAAGGCATGGCTGAACTTATGACCCAGTGATGACGTATAACCCACAGTTTAATGTCTGTTCTAAATGGTTTACCCCTTATTCTTAAACTGTGGCCCCTGGTTCTGGACTCCCCCAACATCGGGAACATGTTTCCCACCTCTAGCGTGTCCAAATCCTTAATAATCTTATATGTTTCAATAAGATCCCCTCTCATCCTTCTAAACTCCAGAGTATACAAGCCCAGCCACTCCCCCAACATCGGGAACATGTCTCCGGACACGCTAGAGGCATGTTGGTGGGGTCCAGAACCAGGGGCCACAGTTTAAGAATAAGGAGTAAGCCATTTAGAACGGAGATGAGGAAACACTTTTTCTCACAGAGAGTTGTGAGTCTGTGGAATTCTCTGCCTCAGAGGGCGGTGGAGGCCGGTTCTCTGGATGCTTTCAAGAGAGAGCTAGATAGGGCTCTTAAAGATAGCGGTGTCAGGGGATACGGGGAGAAGGCAGGAACGGGGTACTGATTGGGGATGATCAGCCATGATCACATTGAATGGCGGTGCTGGCTCGAAGGGCCAAATGACCTACTCCTGCATCTATTGTCTATTGTCTATTGTCTATTGTCATCTTTCTAAACTCCAGAGTATACAAGCCCAGCCACTCCATTCTCTCAGCTTATGACAGTCCCGCCATCCCGGGAATTAACCTTGTAAACCTACGCTGCACTCACTCAATAGCAAGAATGTCCTTCCTCAAATTAGGGGATCAAAACTGCACACAATACTCCAGGTGTGGTCTCACAAGGGCTCTGTACAACTGCAGAAGGACCTCTTTGCTCCTATACTCAACTCCTCTAGTTATGAAGGCCAGCATGCCATTGGCTTTCTTCACTGCCTGCTGTACCTGCATGTTCCTGCTGCTTCATTTTGTTGGTGATGCTGGTCTTGTTGGCTTCCTCCAAAACGCTGATGTTGGTGCGTTTGTAGTGACTGCGTCAAGCTCATTAAAACCTGTGTGGTGACTGAACGGAAATGAAGGTGGACTTTTCAGCATTGCATTTTCCTCTGTGCTTCTCACTGTTAGAAGCTGCGACAGCGTGAAATGACAAGAAGCCACACTTATGTTTCCACTGACCTGTCGACAATTTCTCATTTAACCTCATTTCACATAAAGCGAGTAAGACACCGACCGAAGATAAGACTGGATAGACTCGGCTTATACTCGCTGGAATTTAGAAGATTGAGGGGGGATCTCATAGAGACTTACAACGTTCTTAAGGGGTTGGACAGGCTAGATGCAGGAAGATTGTTCCCGATGTTGGGGAAGTCCAGGACAAGGGGTCACAGTTTAAGTATAAGGGGGAAATCTCTTAGGACCAAGATGAGAAAATCATTTTTCACACAGAGTGGTGAATCTGTGGAATTCTCTGCCACAGAAGGTAGTTTGTTGGCTATATTTAAGAGGGAGTTAGATGTGGCCCTTGTGGCTAAAGGGATCAGGGGGTATGGAGAGAAGGCAGGTACGGGATACTGAGTTGGATGATCAGCCATGATCATATTGAATGGTGGTACAGGCTCCGAATGGCCTACTCCTGCACCTATTTTCTATGTTTCTATGTTTCTAAGACACAAAAAGCTGGAGTACCTCAGCGGGAGAGGCACCATCTCTGGAGAGAAGGAATGGTTGACGTTTCGGGTCGAGACCCTCGACCCGAAACGTCACCCATTCTTTCTCTCCAGAGATGCTGCCTGTCCCGCTGAGTGACTCCAGCTTTTTGTGCCCATCTTCGGCTTAAACCAGCAACTGCAGTTCCTTCTTACGCAAATCAATCGACCCAACCTTCACGTTGGGCATAGAACATCAAAACACCACAGCCCAGGAGCAGGCTCTTCGGCCCACAATTTTCTTGGAAGGTTCAGGAAGTTCGGCATGTGTCCAACAACTCTCACCAACTTCCATAAATAACTTTCCCCTCAACATCAGCAAGACAAAGGAGACAGTGATCGACTTCATGAAGTGAAGCGTTTCACACACCACAGTTTGCATTGATGGCGGCGAAGTAGAGATAGATGAATGCTTCAAATCCCTAGGAGTCAATATCACCAACAACTTCTCCTGGACCACCCACATTGAAGCAACGACCAAGAAAGAACACCAACGCCTCTACTTCCTTAGAAGGCTCAGGAAGTTCGGCACGTCCCCAGCCACTCTCACCAACCTCTACAGATGCTCTGTAGAAAGCATTTTATCGGGATGCATCACAGCTCGGTTTGGGAACAGCTCATTCCAAGTTACTGCTAGAAACTGCAGAGAATCGTGGACACAGCCCAGACCATCACACAAACCAACCTCCCTTCCATCGACTCCATCTACACCTCACGCTGCCTCGGCAAGGCCAGCAGCATCATCAAGGACCAGTCGCACCCTGGCCTGGGGGGGGGAGATTTAATTGGAACCTGAGGGGTAAATTTCACACAATTAGGAGAGGAATAGATCGGGTAGAAGCACAGATTCCCTTGCCCAGAGAACTGGAATCGAGGACCAGAGGACATACAGTAGGTTCAAGGTGAAGGGGAAAAGATTTAATAGGAATCCGAGAGGTAACTTTTTCACACAGAGGGTGGTGGGTGTATGGAACGAGCTGGCAGAGGGGGTAGTTGAGGCTGGGACTATCCCATCGTTTAAGAAACAGTAAGACAGGTACATGGATTGGACAGGTTTGGAGGGATATGGACCAAGCACAGGCAAGTGGGACGAGTGTAGCTGGGACATTGTTGACCGGTGTGGGCAAGTTGGGCCGAAGGGCCTGTTTCCACACTGTATCACTCTATGACTCTGTGACAAAGGGTGGTGGGTGTCTGTGAAGGGTGGTGGGTTCAAGGTGAAGGGGAAAAGATTGAATAGGAATCTGAGGGGCAACCTTTTCACACAAAGGGTGGTGGGTGGATGGAACAAGCTGCCGGAGGAGGTAGTTGAGGCTGGGACTATCCCATTGCTTAAGAATCATTCAGACAGGTACATAGATTGGACAGGTTTGGAGGGCTTTGGGCCAATCGTGGGCACGTGGGACTAGTGTAGATGGGACATGTTGGCCGGTGTGGGCAAGTTCGACCAAAGGGCCTGTATTCACAGTGTGTGACTGCAACTTCCAAAGATGCGCCGTGGAAAGCATTTTATCGGGGATGCATCACAGCTCGGTTTGGGAACAGCCCCATCCAAGACCCGTAAGAAATCGCGGTGAATTGTGGACGCAGCCCAGACCATTGCACAAACCAACCTCCCTTCCATCGACTCCATCTACACCTCACGCTGCCTCGGCAAGGCCAGCAGCATCATCAAGGACCAGTCGCACCCCGGCCACTCCCTCTTCTCCCCTCTCCCATCGGGCAAGAGGTACAGAAGTGTGAAAACGCACACCTCCAGATTCAGGGACAGTTTCTTCCCAGCTGTTATCAGGCAATTGAAGCATCCTACCACAACCAGAGAGCGGTCCTGAACTACTATCTACCTCTTTGTTGAGCCTCGGACTATCCTTGACCGGACTTTGCTGGCTTTACCTTGGACTAAATGTTATTCCCTTATCATGTACCTGGACACTGTAAATGGAGTGATTGTAATCATGTATTATCTTAGAAACATAGAAAATATGTGCACGAGTAGACCATTCGGCCCTTCGAGCCAGCACCGCCATTGAATATGATCATGGCTGATCATCCCCAATCAGTACCCCGTTCCTGCTTTCTCCCCATATCCCTTGATTCCTTTAGCTATAAGAGCTAAATCTAACTCTCTCTTGAAAACATCCAGTGAATTGGCCTCCACTGCCTTCGCGTGGCAGAGAATTCCACAGATTCACAACTCTCTGGGCGAAAAGCGTACCGCTGACTGGTTAGCAGGCAACAAAAAGCTTTTCACTGTACCTCGGTACACGTGACAGTAAACTCAACTGAAACTGAACTGTGTGGATACTCTGTCATCAGCATTCCTCTCCGCAGCTCCAGAAATTCAAACCAGTTGAACAGGTTCAGCAATTGTTTAACGGATAGGAGTGGACATGATCTCATGGACTAATATCCCCACTAAAGGCATGGCTGAACTTATGACCCAGTGATGACGTATAACCCACAGTTTAATGTCTGTTCTAAATGGTTTACCCCTTATTCTTAAACTGTGGCCCCTGGTTCTGGACTCCCCCAACATCGGGAACATGTTTCCCACCTCTAGCGTGTCCAAATCCTTAATAATCTTATATGTTTCAATAAGATCCCCTCTCATCCTTCTAAACTCCAGAGTATACAAGCCCAGCCACTCCCCCAACATCGGGAACATGTCTCCGGACACGCTAGAGGCATGTTGGTGGGGTCCAGAACCAGGGGCCACAGTTTAAGAATAAGGAGTAAGCCATTTAGAACGGAGATGAGGAAACACTTTTTCTCACAGAGAGTTGTGAGTCTGTGGAATTCTCTGCCTCAGAGGGCGGTGGAGGCCGGTTCTCTGGATGCTTTCAAGAGAGAGCTAGATAGGGCTCTTAAAGATAGCGGTGTCAGGGGATACGGGGAGAAGGCAGGAACGGGGTACTGATTGGGGATGATCAGCCATGATCACATTGAATGGCGGTGCTGGCTCGAAGGGCCAAATGACCTACTCCTGCATCTATTGTCTATTGTCTATTGTCTATTGTCATCTTTCTAAACTCCAGAGTATACAAGCCCAGCCACTCCATTCTCTCAGCTTATGACAGTCCCGCCATCCCGGGAATTAACCTTGTAAACCTACGCTGCACTCACTCAATAGCAAGAATGTCCTTCCTCAAATTAGGGGATCAAAACTGCACACAATACTCCAGGTGTGGTCTCACAAGGGCTCTGTACAACTGCAGAAGGACCTCTTTGCTCCTATACTCAACTCCTCTAGTTATGAAGGCCAGCATGCCATTGGCTTTCTTCACTGCCTGCTGTACCTGCATGTTCCTGCTGCTTCATTTTGTTGGTGATGCTGGTCTTGTTGGCTTCCTCCAAAACGCTGATGTTGGTGCGTTTGTAGTGACTGCGTCAAGCTCATTAAAACCTGTGTGGTGACTGAACGGAAATGAAGGTGGACTTTTCAGCATTGCATTTTCCTCTGTGCTTCTCACTGTTAGAAGCTGCGACAGCGTGAAATGACAAGAAGCCACACTTATGTTTCCACTGACCTGTCGACAATTTCTCATTTAACCTCATTTCACATAAAGCGAGTAAGACACCGACCGAAGATAAGACTGGATAGACTCGGCTTATACTCGCTGGAATTTAGAAGATTGAGGGGGGATCTCATAGAGACTTACAACGTTCTTAAGGGGTTGGACAGGCTAGATGCAGGAAGATTGTTCCCGATGTTGGGGAAGTCCAGGACAAGGGGTCACAGTTTAAGTATAAGGGGGAAATCTCTTAGGACCAAGATGAGAAAATCATTTTTCACACAGAGTGGTGAATCTGTGGAATTCTCTGCCACAGAAGGTAGTTTGTTGGCTATATTTAAGAGGGAGTTAGATGTGGCCCTTGTGGCTAAAGGGATCAGGGGGTATGGAGAGAAGGCAGGTACGGGATACTGAGTTGGATGATCAGCCATGATCATATTGAATGGTGGTACAGGCTCCGAATGGCCTACTCCTGCACCTATTTTCTATGTTTCTATGTTTCTAAGACACAAAAAGCTGGAGTACCTCAGCGGGAGAGGCACCATCTCTGGAGAGAAGGAATGGTTGACGTTTCGGGTCGAGACCCTCGACCCGAAACGTCACCCATTCTTTCTCTCCAGAGATGCTGCCTGTCCCGCTGAGTGACTCCAGCTTTTTGTGCCCATCTTCGGCTTAAACCAGCAACTGCAGTTCCTTCTTACGCAAATCAATCGACCCAACCTTCACGTTGGGCATAGAACATCAAAACACCACAGCCCAGGAGCAGGCTCTTCGGCCCACAATTTTCTTGGAAGGTTCAGGAAGTTCGGCATGTGTCCAACAACTCTCACCAACTTCCATAAATAACTTTCCCCTCAACATCAGCAAGACAAAGGAGACAGTGATCGACTTCATGAAGTGAAGCGTTTCACACACCACAGTTTGCATTGATGGCGGCGAAGTAGAGATAGATGAATGCTTCAAATCCCTAGGAGTCAATATCACCAACAACTTCTCCTGGACCACCCACATTGAAGCAACGACCAAGAAAGAACACCAACGCCTCTACTTCCTTAGAAGGCTCAGGAAGTTCGGCACGTCCCCAGCCACTCTCACCAACCTCTACAGATGCTCTGTAGAAAGCATTTTATCGGGATGCATCACAGCTCGGTTTGGGAACAGCTCATTCCAAGTTACTGCTAGAAACTGCAGAGAATCGTGGACACAGCCCAGACCATCACACAAACCAACCTCCCTTCCATCGACTCCATCTACACCTCACGCTGCCTCGGCAAGGCCAGCAGCATCATCAAGGACCAGTCGCACCCTGGCCACTCCCTCTTCTCCCCTCTCCCAACGGGCAGAAGGTACAGAAGTGTGAAAATGCACACCTCCAGATTCATTCATGGATATGCAATGGAAGGCATTTAAAGACTGCATGGATGAACTACAACAATTGTTCATCCCAGTTTGGCAAAAGAATAAATCAGGGAAGGTGGTGCACCCATGGATAACAAGGGAAATCAGGGATAGTATCAAAACTAAAGATGAAGCATACAAATTAGGCAGAAAAAGCAGCCTACCGGAGGACTGGGAGAAATTCAGAGTCCAGCAGAGGAGGACAAAGTGCTTAATTAGGAAAGGGAAAATAGATTATGAAAGAAAACTGGCAGGGAACATAAAAACGGACTGCATAGATATGTGACAGACTGTTTTTATAGATATGTGAAGAGAAAAAGGTTAGTTAAAACAAATGTAGGTCCCTTGCAGTCAGAAACTGGTGAATTGATCATGGGGAACAAGGACATGGCAGACCAATAGAATAACTACTTTGGTTCTGCCTTCACTAACGAAGACATAAATAATCTGCCGGAAATAGCAGGGGATTGGGGGTTAAATGAGATGGAGGAACTGAGTGAAATCCACGTTAGCCGGGAAGTGGTGTTAGGTAAATTGAAGGGATTAAAGGCCGATAAATCCCCAGGGCCAGATAGGCTGCATCCCAGAGTACTTGAGGAAGTAGCCCCAGAAATAGTGGATGCATTAGTGATAACTTTTCAAAACTCTTTAGATTCTGGAGTAGTTCTGAGGATTGGAGGGTAGCTAATGCAACCCCACTTTTTAAAAAGGGAGGGAGAGAGAAAACGGGGAATTACAGAACAGTTAGTCTAACATCGGTAGTGGGGGAAATGCTAGAGTCAGTTATTAAAGATGAGATAGCAGCACATTTGGAAAGTGGTGAAATCATTGGACAAAGTCAGCATGGATTTATGAAAGGTAAATCATGTCTGACGAATCTTATAGAATTTTTCGAGGATGTAACTAGTAGAATGGATAAGGGAGAACCTGTGGACGTGTTGTATCTGGACTTTCAGAAGGCTTTCGACAAGGTCCCGCATAAGAGATTAGCATTCAAACTTAAAGCACACGGTATTGGGGGTTCAGTGTTGATGTGGATAGAGAACTGGCTGGCAGACAGGAAGCAAAGAGTAGGAGTAAACGGGACATTTTCAGAATGGCAGGCAGTGACTAGTGGGGTGCCGCAAGGCTCAGTGCTGGGACTCCAGCTATTTACAATATATATTAATGATCTGGATGAGGGAATTGAATGCAACATCTCCAAGTTTGCGGATGACACGAAGCTGTGAGGCAGTGTTAGCTGTGAGGAGGATGCTAGGAGGCTGCAAGGTGACTTGGATAGGTTGGGTGAGTGGGCAAATGCATGGCAGATGCAGTATAATGTGGATAAATGTGAGGTTATCCACTTTGGCGGCAAAAACAGGAGGATAGACTATTATCTGAACGGTGGCCGATTAGGAAAAGGGGAGATGCAACGAGACCTGGGTGTCATGGTACACCAGTCATTGAAAGTAGGCGTGCAGGTGCAGCAGGCTGTGAAGAAAGTGAATGGTATGTTGGCATTCATACCAAAAGGATTTGAGTACAGGAGCAGGGAGGTTCTACTGCAGTTGTACAGGGTCTTGGTGAGGCCACACCTGGAGTATTGCGTACAGTTTTGGTCTTCTAATCTGAGGAAAGACATTCTTGCCATAGAGGGAGTACAGAGAAGGTTCACCAGACTGATTCCTGGATGGCAGGACTTCCATATGAAGAAAGACTGGATAGACTCGGCTTGTACTCGCTGGAATTTAGAAGATTGAGGGGGGATCTTATAGAGACTTACAAAATTCTTAAGGGGTTGGACAGGCTAGATGCAGGAAGATTGTTCCCGATGTTGGGGAACTCCAGAACAAGGGGTCACAGTTTAAGGATAAGGGGGAAGTCTTTTAGGACTGAAATGAGAAGATCATTTTTCACACAGAGAGTGGTGAGACTGTGGAATTCTCCGCCACAGAAGGTAGTTGAGGCCAGTTCATTGGCTATATTTAAGAGGGAGTTAGATGTGGCCCTTGTGGCTAAAGGGATCAGGGGGTATGGAGAGAAGGCAGGTATGGGATACTGAGTTGGATGATCAGCCATGATCATATTGAATGGCGGTGCAGGCTCGAAGGGCCGAATGGCCTACTCCTGCACCTATTTTCTATGATTCTATGATTCTTTGATTTAGATCTTAGGGCTAACGGAATCAAGGGATATGGGGAGAAAGCCGGAACGGGGTAATGATTTTAGATGATCAGCCATGATCATATTGAATGGCAGTGCAGGCTCAAAGGGCTGAATGGTCTACTCCTGCACCTACTTTCTTTGTTTCTAAGGTAATCCATTTACAATGTATAGGTAGTGATAAACATCAACCCTTTAAGAATCACCTGCCAGTCAATCTTGGCCAATTCACGTCTCATACCCTCAAAGTTACCTTTCCTTAAGTTCAGAACCATTGTTTCTGAATTAACAATGTCACTCTCCATCCTAATGAAGAACTCAACCATATTATGGTTACTCTTGCCCAAGGGGCCACGCACAACAAGACTGCTAACTAACCCTTCCTCATTACTCAATACCCAGTCTAGAATAGCCTGCTCTCTCGTTGGTTCCTCTACATGTTGGTTTAGAAAACTATCCCGCATACATTCCAAGAAATCCTCTTCCTCAGCACCCAGCCAATTTGATTCAGCCAATCTATATGTAGATTGAAGTCACCCATTATAACTGTTTTGCCTTTGTTGCACGCATTTCTAATTTCCTGTTTGATGCCATCCCCAACTCCACTACTACTGTTAGGTGGCCTGTACACAACTCCCACTAGCGTTTTCTGCCCCTTGGTGTTTCGCAGCTCTACCCATACCGATTCCACATCCTCCAAGCTAATGTCCTTCCTTTCTATTGCATTAATCTCCTCTCTAACCAGCAACGCTACCCCACCTCCTTTTCCTTTCTGTCTATCCCTCCTGAATATTGAATATCCCTGGATGTTCAGCTCCCAGCCTTGGTCCCCCTGGAGCCACATCTCCGTGATCCCAACTATATCATATTCATTAATAACTATCTGCACATTCAACTCATCCACCTTATTACGAATGCTCCTTGCATTGAGACATAAAGCCTTCAGGCTTGTTTTTACAACACTCTTACCCCTTATACAATTATGCTGAAAAGTGGCCCTTTTTGATTTTTGCCCTGGATTTTTCTGCCTGCCACTTTTACTTTTCACCTTCTACCCTCATTTTACATCCCTCTGTCTCTCTGCTCATGCTCCTATTCTAAATCTAACTCTCTCTTGAAAACATCCAGCGAATCGGCCTCCACTGCCTTCTGTGGCAGAGAATTCGCACAGATTCACAACTCTCTGGTTACAAAACTTACCGCTGACTGGCTAGCACGCAACAAACAAGCTTTTCACCGTACCTCTGTACACGTGACAGCAAACTCAACTGAAACTGAACTGTGTTATCAGCATTCCTCTCCACAGCTCCAGAAATTCAAACCAGTTGAACAGGTTCAGCGATTGTTTACCATGTAGGAGTGGACATGATCTCATGGACTAATATCCCCACTAAAGGTATGGCTGAACTTGTGACCCAGTGACAATGTTGCCTGGGCAAGGCCAGCAGCATAATCAAGGACCAGTCGCACCTTGGCCACTCCCTCTTCTCCCCTCTCCCATCGGCAAGAGGTACAGAAGTGTGAAAACGCACACACCTCCTTATTCAGGGACAGTTTTTTCCCGGCTGTTATCAGGCAACTGAACCATCCTACCACACCCAGAGAGTGGTCCTGAACTACTATGTACTTCATTTGAGACCCTCGGTCTATCTTTCAACAAACTTGAATATAGGAGCAAAGAGGTCCTTCTGCAGTTGTACAGGGGCCTAGTGAGACCACACCTGGAATATTGTGTGCAGTTTTGGTCCCCTAATTTGAAGAAGGACATTCTTGATATTGAGGGAGTACAGCTTAGGTTTTAAAGATTAATTCCCGGGATGGTGGGACTGTCATATGCTGAGAGAATGGAGCGGCTGGGCTTGTACACTCTGGAGTTTAGAAGGATGAGAAGGTGATCTTATTGAAACATATGAGATTATTAAGGGTTTGGACACGCTAGAGGCAGGAAACATGTTCCCGATGTTGGGGGAGTCCAGAACCAGGGGCCACAGTTTAAGAATAAGGAATTAAGCCATTTAGAACGGAGACGAGGAAACACTTTTTCACAGAGAGAGTTGTTAGTCTGTGGAATTCTCTGCCTCAGAGGGCGGTGGAGGGCGGTTCTCTGGATACTTTCAAGAGAGAGCTAGATAGAGCTCTAAAAGATAGCAGAGACAGGGGAGATGGGGAGAAGGGAGGAACGGGGTACTGATTGGGGATGATCACATTGAATGACGGTGCTGGCTCGAAGGGCCGAATGGCCTAAGCATGCGCCTATTGTCTATTGTCTATTGTCCAGAAGTGTGAAAACGCACACCTCCAGATTCAGGGACAGTTTCTTCCCAGCTGTTATCAGGCAACTGAACCATCCTACCAACAATTAGAGAGTGGTCCTGAGCTACTATGTACTTCCATTTGAGACCCTGGGTCTATCTTTCAACAGACTTTACTGGCTTTATCTTGCACTAAACGTTATTTATGCATTCATCTATACAGTGTGGATGGCTTGATTGTACTCATGTATAGCCTTTCCGGTGACTGGTTTGCACGCAACAAAAAAACACCGTACCTTGGAACACGTGACAATAAACAACTCAACTTAATGTCCATGGCAAACATGACGCTGAGACAACCTCTTCACACCTGCCTGCCCATCAGCCCTATCCCTCCATTCCATACATATCCTTGTGCCGGTCCAAATGTCTCCTAAACGCCACTATCACGTTATTCATGTTATTGGAACGGAATTAGGCCATTCAGCCCATCGAGTCTACTCTAACCTGCCCCGGCACTGCGCTCCACACACCCACCATCCTCTGTGTAAAACGCTTGCCCCGCACATCTCCTTTAAACTTTGCCCCTTTCAACTTAAGTCGTGACGGCAAGTCACTTTTATTTTTATAGCACATTTTAAAAACAACTCTCGTTGACCAAAGTGCTTTAGAAACATAGAAAGATAGAAATTAGGTGCAAGAGGAGGCCATTCGGCCCTTCGAGCCTGCACCGCCATTCAATATGATCGTGGCTGATCATCCAACTCAGTATCCCGTACCTGCCTTCTCTCCATACCCTCTGATCCCCTTAGCCACAAGGGCCACATCTAACTTCCTCTTAAATACAGCAAATATAGGTCCTTAAGGTCTTAAGGGGTTGGACAGGCTAGATGCAGGAAGATTGTTCCCGATGTTGGGGAGGTCCAGGACAAGGGGTCACAGCTTAAGGATAAGTGGGAAATCCTTTAGGACCAAGATGAGAAGGACTTTTTTCACACAGAGAGTGGTGGGTCTCTGGAACTCTCTGCCACAGAGGGTAGTTGAGGCCAGTTCTTTGGCTATATTTAAGAGGGAGTTAGATGTGGCCCTTGTGGCTAAAGGGATCAGGGGGTATGGAGAGAAGGCAGGTTCGGGATACTGAGTTGGATGATCAGCCATGATCATATTGAATGGCGGTGCAGGCTCGAAGGGCCGAATGGCCTACTCCTGCACCTAATTTCTATGTTTCTATGTTTCTATGTCCTGTTTACATTGGTGGAGGTACTAACGTTATACAACAGTGGTTCATAGATTAAGTACATCCATAAATACGTACATATAGCCCTCCCTCAGAGGACGTCAAGAAAGGCTTGAGAGTGAAGATGAGTTTTAAATCTCGGCTTAAAGGAGTCGATGGAGGGGGGGCAGTTCTGATGGAAGAATTAAACCTGAATCTTTGACATTTCCACCCAAGGAAAAAAGGTAAAAAAGGTTCTGACTGTCTCCTCGAATCTATACTTCTCATAATAAGGGCGGCACGGTGGCGCAGCGGTAAAGTTGCTGCCTCACCGCGCCAGAGACCCGGGTTCCATCCCGACTATGGGTGCTGCCTTTGCAGAGTTTGTACGTTCTCCCTGTGACCAGCGTGGGTTTTCTCCGGGTGCTCCGGTTTCCTCCCACACACCAAAGACGTGCAGGTTTGCAGGCTAATTGACTTGATATGATTGTAAATTGTCCCTAGTGTGTGTGGGATAGCGTTAATGTGTGGGGATCGCTGGTTGGCGCGGAACCGGAGGGCCAAAGATCCTGTTTCCATGCTGTATCTCTAAACTAAACCCAATTAAACTACAGTATAAAGTTGAAGATAGGCACAAAAGTTGGAGTAACTCAGCGGGTCTGGCAGCATCTCTGGAGAAAAAGGAATAGGTGACGTTTCGGTCTGAGACCCTTCTTCACACTGAATTCCTTCTCTCCAGAGATGCTGCCTGTCCCGCCAAGTTACTCTGGCTTTTTGTGTCTATCTTCAGGGCCTGTCCTACAAGCATGCAACTCTATGCGATGAGCGCGATCAAACTAGAAGCGGGGGCCGCGCGGAGGTCGGGTGATCCCCTGTACAGGGCTGTTCCCGCCAGCATGCGCCTGCATGCGGCAAGCGCGACCAAACCGGCAGCGGGGGTCGTGTGGAGGTCGGGTGAGTGGCGCAACGCGACGCAAAGTGAGGCGAACTTGGAGCGAAGTCTAAGGTAAGTTCGCCAGGACAGAGAGGGGCACAGAGGCACACACACACAGGGGGCCACGGAGCCACACACATAGAGGGTCACGGAGGCACCTTCAGAGAGGGTCACGGAGGCACGACGTCGGGGCGGTGTGTAATGCGTCGAGGCGACTGCGAGCCGACAAACCGTTGCCGCACGGAATTTTTGAACACGGTCAGTTTTTCGGAGCCCCGCGCGATGTCGGGACGAACTCCGCACAATTCCGCACGGCTCCGGCGATCGAAGTGGGACCGGCCCCGTGACGCCGGACGGCTCAAGCGACCACGTTAGGTCGCGCTAATCACATGGAGTTGCATGCTGGTGGGATAGGCCCTTTCAGGTTAAACTAACACCTGCAGTTCCTCCCTGAATATAAATAATTAAGTCCTTCCACTCAATAAGATGGCCCACAGCACCACCTAGAGACAGAGGCATAGTCATGCAGCCCAGAAACAAACACTTGCCTCACTTGACCCGAAATGTCGCCTATCTCCTTCGCTCCTTAGATGCTGCTGCACCCGCTGAGTTTCTCCAGCCTTTTGTGTACCCACTTGCCTCACTAAGTTTTAAAGAAGGATCTGCAGATGCTGGAAAATCGAAGGTAGACAAAAATGCTGGAGAAACGCAACGGGTCAGGCAGCATCTATGGAGAACATGGATAGGTGACGTTTCACAGAGTGCTGGAGTAACTCAGCGGGTCAGGCAGCATCTGTGGAGAACATGGATAGGTGACGTTTCACAGAGTGCTGGAGTAACTCAGCGGGTCAGGCAGCATCTGTGGAGAACATGGATAGGTGACGTTTCACAGAGTGCTGGAGTAACTCAGCGGGTCAGGCAGCATCTGTGGAGAACGTGGATAGGTGACGTTTCACAGAGTGCTGGAGTAACTCAGCGGGTCATAGAAACATAGAAAATAGGTGCAGGAGTAGGCCATTCGGCCCTTCGAACCTGCACCGCCATTCAATATGATCATGGCTGATCATCCAACTCAGTATCCTGTACCTGCCTGCTCTCCATTCCCCCTGATCCCTTTAGCCACAAGGGCCACATCTAACTCCCTCATAAATATAGCCATTGAACTGGCCTCAACTACCTTCTGGGGCAGATAATTCCAGAGACCCACCACTCTCTGTGTGAAAAATGTTTTCTTCATCTCGGTCGTAAAGGAATTCCCCCTTATCCTTAGACTGTGATCCTTTGTTCTGGACCTCCCCAACATTGGGAACAATCTTCCTGCATCTAGCCTGTCCAACCCCTTAAGAATTTTGTAAGTTTCTATAAGATCCCCTCTCAGTCTTCTAAATTCTAGCGAGTACAAGCCAAGTCTATCCAGTCTTTCCTCATATGAAAGTCCTGACCTTCGAGGAATCAGTCTGGTGAACCTTCTCTGTACCGCCTCTATGGCAAGAATGTATTTTCTCAGATTTGGAGACCAAAACTGTACGCAATACTCCAGGTGTGGCCTCACCAAAACCCTGTACAACTGCAGTAGAATCTCCCTGCTCCTATACTCATATCCTTTCGCTATGAATGCTAACATGCCATTTGCTTTCTTCACTGCCTGCTGCACCTGCATGCCTACTTTCAATGACTGGTGTACCATGACACCCACGTCTCGTTGCATCTCCCCTTTTCCTAATTTGCCACCATTAAGATAATAGTCTACCCTCCTGTTTTTCCAACCAAATTGTATAACCTCACATTTATCCACATTATACTGCATCTGCCATGCATTTACCCACTCACCCAGCCTATCCAAGTCACCTTGTAGCCTCCCAGCATCCTCCTCACAGCTAACACTGCCCCCCAGCTTAGTGTCATCCGCAAACTTGCAGCTGTTGCATTCAATTCCCTCATGCAAATGTCCAAATCATTAATATATATTGTAAATAGCTGGGGTCAGGCAGCATGTGGAGAACATAGATAGGTGATGTTTCACAGAGTGCTGGAGTAACTCAGTGGGTCAGGCAGCATCTGTGGAGAACATGGATAGGTGACGTTTCACAGAGTGCTGGAGTAACTAAGCGGGTCGGGCAGCATCTGTGGAGAGCATGGATAGGTGATGTTTCACAGAGTGCTGGAGTAACTCAGCGGGTCAGGCAGCATCTGTGGAGAACATGGATAGGTGACGTTTCACAGAGTGCTGGAGTAACTCAGCGGGTCGGGCAGCATCTGTGGAGAACATGGATAGGTGACGTTTGTGGTCAGGACCCTTCTTCAGACCGATTCAGCCTCCATCAGACTGAAGAAGGGTCCCGTACCTGAAACGCCATCGATCCATGTTCTCCAAGGATGTTGTCTGACCCGCTGAGTTACTCCAGCATTTATGTGCCTTCCCTTGGTAAACCAGCATCTACAGTTCCTCGTTCCTACTATATGTCACTGGGAAATGGAGGGAAACCAGAGGATTCAGAGGAAACTGCCCGTCGAATAAAAAAAACTGTGAAGAAGGATTTTGACCCAAAATATCGCTTGACGTTTCCACAGAGGCTGCCTCGCAGTAGCTCAGCCAGCTTATTGTTTGGTAAACATTCCATCATCCCGGGTATCTCTATCAGGTGAGGAGCTGAATCGATGGGCCGAATGCCCGAATTCTACTCCTATGCATTATGATATTATGATGACCATGCTAGAATATTGGGGTCAGTTACTGGTCCATTACCTTTCCAGCGACCCCGTAGCAGAAGCGTCCACATCGCGGGGCTGGAAACTGGGAGTATAGAAACATAGAAACATAGAAATTAGGTGCAGGAGTAGGCCATTCGAGCCTGCACCGCCATTCAATATGATCATGGCTGATCATCCAACTCAGTATCCCGTACCTGCCTTCTCTCCATACCCTCTGATCCCCTTAGCCACAAGGGCCGCATCTAACTCCCTCTTAAATATAGCCAATGAACTGGCCTCAACTACCCTCTGTGGCAGAGAGTTCCAGAGACCCACCACTCTCTGTGTGAAAAAAGTCCTTCTCATCTCGGTCCTAAAGGATTTCCCCCTTATCCTTAAGCTGTGACCCCTTGTCCTGGACCTCCCCAACATCGGGAACAATCTTCCTGCATCTAGCCTGTCCAACCCTTTAAGAATTTTGTAAGTTTCTATAAGATCCCCTCTCAATCTCCTAAATTCCAGAGAGTATAAACCGAGTCTATGCAGTCTTTGTTCATAAGACAGTCCTGACATCCCATGAATCAGTCTGGTGAACCTTCTCTGCACTCCCTCTATGGCAATAATGTCCTTCCTCAGATTTGGAGACCAGAACTGTACGCAATACTCCAGGTGTGGTCTCACCAAGACCCTATACAACTGAAGTAGAACCTCCCTGCTCCTATACTCAATTCCTTTTGCTATGAAAGCTAACATACCATTCGCTTTCTTCACTGCCTGCTGCACCTGCATGCCTACTTTCAATGACTGGTGTACTATATTTAATGACTGATGTGCTATATTTAAGAGGGAGTTAGATGTGGCCCTTGTGGCTAAGGGGATCAGAGGGTATGGAGAGAAGGCAGGTACGGGATACTGAGTTGGATGATCAGCCATGATCATATTGAATGGCGGTGCGGGCTCGAAGGGCCGAATGGCTTACTCCTGCACCTATTTTCTATGTTTCTATGTTTCTATGTACCATGACACCCAGGTCACGCTGCATCTCCCCTTTTCCTAATCGGCCTCCATTTAGATAATAGTCTATTTTCCTATCTTTGCCACCAAAGTGGATAACCTCACATTTATCCACAAGTATCCCGAGCTAATTCCCGGGATGGCGGTACTGTCATATGCTGAGTGAATGGAGCAGCTGGGCTTGTACACTCTGGAGTTTAGAAGGATGAGAGGGGATCTCATTGAAACATATAAGATTGTTAAGGGCTTGGACACGCTAGAGGCAGGAAACATGTTCCCGATGTTGGGGGAGTCCAGAACCAGGGGCCATAGTTTAAGAATAAGGAAGTAAGCCATTTAGAACGGAGACGAGGAAACACTTTTTCTCACAGAGAGTGGTGAATCCGTGGAATTCTCTGCCTCAGAGGGCGGTGGAGGCCTGTCCTCTGGATGCTTTCAAGAGAGAGCTAGACAGGGCTCTTAAAAATAACGGAGTCAGGGGATATGGGGAGAAGGCAGGAACGGGGTACTGATTGGGGATGATCAGCCATGATCACATTGAATGGCGGTGCTGGCTCGAAGGGCCAAATGGCCTACTCCTGCACCTATTGTATATTGTCTAATTCTGCTGCCACCGTCATCTGTTGCGACAAGTGATGGCTCCCACTGATTGTGGCGGGACGCTTGCGTCCTTTTCAGGATGGACGATGACAGCGATGTCAACACTTGAAATATGGAAGATGGACACGAACCAAGAAGACCTTCCCAGTCAGCAGAAAGACTATACATGGGAACAATCAAGCCGTCCACAGTGCACAGATACAGGGTAATGTTTAATGCAAGATAACTCCAGTGAAGTCCGATTAAAGATAGTCCGACGTTTCTCCAATGATGGTGGCTCAGGACCGATCTCTAGTTGGTGGTAAGACGGTGCAGTTGCCTGATAACAGCTGGGAAGAAACAATCCCTGAATCTGGAGGTGTGAATTTTCACACGTCTGGACCTCTTGCCCGATGGGAGAGGGGAGAAGAGGGAGTGGCCGGGGTGAGACTGGTCCTTGATGATGCTGCTGGCCTTGCCGAGGCAGCGTGAGGTGTAGATGGAGAAAAATGGAAGGGAGGTTGGTTTGTATGAAAGGTTTAGAGCGGGGGTGGGGAACCTGCGGCCTTAAGGCTCCATGCGGCCTTCCAGGGCATTAGGTGCGGCCTTTTGAATGAATCCATATTTTGTAGAACAAATCCTTTTATTTTTATGAATATGTTTTTTATTCATCTTTTATTATTTTTTATTTTAATCTTAAAATGAACGTATTTAAAATACCAAAGAGTAAAAGAAGATTCAACGAAATAATCCTCCCCGACTGACGGCCACAATTTAAGTATGTTACAATACCTACCTTTAGCGGCGCTGCAGTTCTGCCGCTCCCCGTGTGCGCGACTTTGGCGCCTTTCAGAGGGGGGGGGGGCGTGTTTAAAGTGCCGTTATCCCTAGACAGTCCAAATCGATCCATGTCGGGCGATTTCGTCGCTAAAGAGAAATTGCTCCGACATTTCATTCATGAAGCTATTTTTAAACTACGGTAGATTATTTATTAACTAGAGTAGGCATGTTACAAAACTTACCTTGAGCATCGCTGCAGTTCTGCCGCTCCCCGTGTGCGTGACTTTGGCGCCTTTCAGAGGGGGGCGGGCTTAAAGTGCCATTTTTCTGCAGACTGCGAAAATCGATCCATGTCGGGCGATTTCGTTGCGGAAGAAAAATCGCTCCGACATTTTATTCATGAAGGTATTTTTAAATTACGCTAGATTATTTATTAACTAGAGTAATTTAAAATCACCTTCAAAAGCCGTGAGCGCCGACAACGGGAAGGATTTTGCGTAGGGGAGAAAAAAAGTACACAGTTTATTTTTACATTAAAAGTTGGTTTTTAGGGAGGCTTTAATCACATTTTCATGTTGCGAAATGGGGTCCAAAAAAATGTATGAATCAACAGTGTTTTTCCTCCCGACTTCACCGCAAACCGCAACGTTCCAATCCACCGCATTCCACTAAAACCCACTCGCTAGTTGATTTAAATGGCCATTAATTTACGGGCATTAAACACTAAATTCCTTCCATTTGGCCTATAAATTCATGAAAATGAGATTTAAAAATTATGTTATATTGTGGATTATTGTGTGAATGTTATTTGGATACTTAGGCAATTTAAAAATGTTTATCTTTTCTTAAGAAATGGATAGATGTTTAGATCTACTCATTGAATTTTGTAATTAGCTACAATTAGATAACTAACTAATTATATGCTTTAATTTCAGGTCATCTAAGTAAGATTGTGTCATATTTGTTCCAGAATGCTTCAATCTATAATAACTGAAAATTTCATTGAGTTCTCTTAATTTTTAAGAAAGTTATGGGCTTTTGACTGTCCTCGATCACAGCTTTTGTGTTAAGTCAATGGAAAGGCAATGGGGAACAAGATGCTAATTTCCGAGTATGAAAATGGCCATAACTTTCTTAATACTGAAGATATGAAAGTGAATTAAGTGTCAAATTAAACTTCTTTTTATGCTTTATCTGATGGGATAAATTGCAGACTTGATTTTTTAAATCTCAAAATTTTGTAACATTGCTACACAATTAAAACATTAGTAAGTCATGAGGGCTATTTTAACACCTGTTAAACTCATGATTTAGTTAACCATATAACCATATAACAATTACAGCACGGAAACAGGCCTTCTTGGCCCTTCCAGTCCGTGCCGACCATTTATTTTCCCCTAGTCCCATCTACCTGCACTCAGACCATACCCCTCCATTCCCTTCCCGTCCATATACCTATTCACTTTACTTTTAAATGTTAAAATCGAACCTGCCTCCGCCAATTCTGCAGGAAGATCATTCCACACAGCCACCACTCTCTGAGTAAAGAAGTTCCCCCTCATGTTACCCCTAAAGTTCTGTCCCTTAATTCTCATGTCATGCCCTCTTGTTTGAATCTTTCCTACCCTCAATGGGAAAAGCTTATCCACGTCAACTCTGCTATCCCTTTCATCATTTTAAAGACCTCAATCAAGTCCCCCCTTAACCTTCTGCGCTCCAAAGAATAAAGACCTAACTTGTTCAACCTTTCTCTGTAACTTAGTTGCTGGAACCCAGGCAACATTCTAGTAAATCTCCTCTGTACTCTCTCTATTTTGTTGACATCCTTCCTATAAGTAGGCGACCAAAATTGTACACCATGCTCCAGAATTGGTCTTACCAATGCTTTGTACAATTTTAACATTACTTCCCTACTCCTATATTCAATGCTCTGATTTATAAAGGCCAGCACACCAAAAGCTTTCTTTACCACCCTATGTACATGCGATTCCACCTTCAGGGAACTATGCACAGTTATTCCTAGATCCCTCTGTTCCACAGCATTCCTCAATTCCCTACCATTTACCATGTACGTCCTATTTTGATTTGTCCTGCCAAGATGTAGCACCTCACATTTATCAGCATTAAACTCCATCTGCCATCTTTCAGCCCACTCTTCCAAATGGCCCAAATCTCTCTGTAGACTTTGAAAATCTACTTCATTATCCACAGCACCACCTATCTTAGTATCATCTGCATACTTACTTATCCAATTTTCCACCCCATCATCTAGATCATTGATGTACATGACAAACAACAGTGGACCCAACACAGATCCCTGAGGCACCCCACTGGTCACCGGCTTCCAACCTGACAAACAGCCATCCACCATTACTCTCTGGCATCTCCCATTCAGCCACTGTTGAATCCATCTTGCTACTCCGCCATTAACACCCAAAGATTGAACCTTCTTAACCAACCTTCCATGGGGAACCTTGTCAAAGACCTTACTGAAATCCATATAGACAACATCCACTGCTTTACCCTCATCAATATCCCTAGTAACCTCTTCAAAAAATTCAAAAAGGTTTGTCAAACATGACCTTCCAGGCACAAATCTATGTTGACTGTTCCTAAATCAGACCCTGTTTATCCAGATGCCTATATATATTATCTCTAAGTATCCTTTCCATTAATTTGCCCACCACTGACGTCAAGCTAACAGGTCTATAATTGCTAGGTTTATTCTTTGAACCCTTTTTAAACAATGGAACAACATGCGCAGTACGCCAATCCTCTGGCACTATTCCCGTTTCTAATGCGACTCTAGACTCTAGAAAGCATAGAAACATAGAAACATAGAAAATAGGTGCAGGAGGAGCCTATTTGGCCCTTTGAGCCAGCACCGCCATTCAATATGATCATCCGTTTTCAATAACCCGTGCCTGCCTTCTCCCCATATCCCTTGATTCCACTCGCCCCTAGAGCTCTATCCAACTCTCTCTTAAATCCAAAGTCACAACTAAGTCATTAAAAAGTTAGTTAACTTTAGAATTTACAATTTTTTTTCATTTTCTTGAAGTCTGTACATAGTAGTTAGAATTTTACACAATAATGTACATTTTGAAGTCTATCTGATTGAGGTTTCTTGGAAGCGGCTTTATTAGATTACAGCTAACTTGATGCGGCATTCAATAGACAATAGGTGCAGGGGTAGGCCATTCGGCCCATCGAGCCAGCATCGCATTCCAACATGAAAAGGTTCCCCATCCCTGGTTTACAACAATGTGGGGCAAATGCATGGAGGTGGGACTAGTGTAGAGGAGGCATCTTGGTCGACATGGATAGGATTAGCCAAAGGTTCTGTTTCTGTGCAGTTTGATTCTGTGATGATGGATCCAATACTGGATGCCATATGGAGCTACTGTATACATAGGAACTATAAAGGAATACAGCAGAACAGTATACATAGACGTAGGGTGAAGCCATTTGGCGCTTTGCACCATTTTAGTTTAGTTTAGTTTGGAGACGCAGCAAGGAAACAGGCCCTTCGTCCACACCGACCAGCGATCCCCGCACATTAACACAACCCTACAAACAGGAAGGACAATTTGCACTTACACCAAGCCAATTCATCTACAAACCTGCACGTCTTTGGAGTGTGGGACCGAAGATCTCATAGACAAGGTCACGGGGAGAACGTACAAAGTCCGTACAGACAGCACCCGTTGTCAGGATGGAACCCGGGTCTCTGGCGCTGTGAGGCGGCAACTCTACCGCTGCGCCACCGTGCTGCATGATAATGAATTTGAGTCAGAGCTCCTGTGATTGTACTCCATTTTAGTTTAGTTTAGAGATGCAGCACGTAAACAGGCCCTTCGACCCACTAGGTCCCTGCTGACCAGCGATCCCCGCATATTAACATGATCCTACACACACTCGGGTCATTTACACCAAGCCAATTAACCTACAAGCCTGTACGCCTTTAGAGTGTGGAGGGAAACTGAAGATCTCGGAGAAAACCCACGCAGGTCCATATAACCATATAACCATATAACAATTACAGCACGGAAACAGGCCTTCTCGACCCTTCCAGTCCGTGCCGACCATTTATTTTCCCCTAGTCCCATCTACCTGCACTCAGACCATACCCCTCCATTCCCTTCCCGTCCATATACCTATCCACTTAACTTTTAAATTTTAAAATCGATCCTGCCTCCACCACTTCTGCTGGAAGATCATTCCACACAGCCACCACTCTCTGAGTAAAGAAGTTCCCCCGCATGTTACCCCTAAACTTCTGTCCCTTAATTCTCATGTCATGCCCTCTTGTTTGAATCTTTCCTACCCTCAATGGGAAAAGCTTATCCACGTCAACTCTGCTATCCCTTTCATCATTTTAAAGACCTCAATCAAGTCCCCCCTTAACCTTCTGCGCTCCAAAGAATAAAGACCTAACTTGTTCAAGCTTTCTCTGTAACTTAGTTGCTGGAACCCAGGCAACATTCTAGTAAATTTCTTCTGTACTCTCTCTATTTTGTTGACATCCTTCCTATAATTAGGCGACCAAAATTGTACAGCATACTCCAGAATTGGTCTCACCAATGCCTTGTACAATTTTAACATTACTTCCCTACTCCTATATTCAATGCTCTGATTTATAATGGCCAGCACACCAAAAGCTTTCTTTACCACCCTATCTACATGCGATTCCACCTTCAGGGAACTATGCACAGTTATTCCTAGATCCCTCTGTTCCACAGCATTCCTCAATTCCTTACCATTTACCATGTACGTCCTATATTGATTTGTCCTGCCAAGATGTAGCACCTCACACTTATCAGCATTCCATCTGCCATCTTTCAGCCCACTCTTCCAAATGGCCCAAATCTCTCTGTAGACATTGAAAATCGACTTCATTATCCACAGCACCACGTATCTTAGTATCATCTACATACTTACTTATCCAATTTTCCACCCCATCATCTAGATCATTGATGTACACGGGGTCAACGTACAAATTCCGTACGGACAGCATGCGTAGATCAATCTAGGGACTCTGGCACTGTGAGGCAGCAACTCTGCCGCTGTGCCACCGAGCCGATCAATAAGATCATTGATGATCTTCGACCCTAGTGCCTCTCTCAGGTACTAAATCAAATCTCTTGGCTGCACTAATGGCCAAAAAAACTTCTCAACCTCCCACTAAATCATCTCAAAGACGAGGACTTTCGTAAATTATTTAAATGGAAATATAAGATCTATAAATACTGCACATTCTACAAAGTGCAGAGCATTTTGAATAAGGGGTAAGCCATTTAGAACAGAGACGACAAAACACTTTTCCACACAGAGAGTGGTGAGTCTGTGGAATTCTCTGCCTCAGAGGGCGGTGGAGGCCGGTTCTCTGGATGCTTTCAAGAGAGAGCTAGATAGGGCTCTTAAAGATAGCAGAGTCAGGGGATATGGGGGAGAAGGCAGGAACGGGGTACTGATTGGGGATGATCAGCTATGATGACATTGAATGGCGGTGCCGGCTCGAAGGGCCGAATGGCCTACTCCTCCATCTACTGTCTATTATTGATTAAACATGTGAATTAAATAAAATACCAGAGCAAAAAGAGGATTGTGGGTCGAGACCCTTCTTCAGACTACTACTTGAAGTTAGAGAAATCAATTTGATTTGAAAAAATGTGATCACATGACATGCACAGTCTATTGAGTCTATTGTCTATTGAGTCTCTCGCCCAGAGTAGGTGAATCGAGGACCAGAGGACATAGGTTTAAGGTGAAGGGGAAAAGATTTAAAAGGAACCTGAGGGGTAACTTTTTCACACAAAGTGTGGTGGGTGTATGGAACAAGCTGCCGGAGGAGGAGATAGTTGAGGCTGGGACTATCCCAACGTTTAAATAAACAGTTAGACAGGTACATGGATAGGAGAGGTTTGGACGGATATGGACCAAACGCAGGCTTGGACATGTTGTCCAGTGTGGGCAAGTTGGGCCGAAGGGCCTGTTTCCACACTGTTTCACTCTATTCGTAACTGTCACTGTATGTCATGTTGTTATTTGTGGGCGGAGCACCAAGACAAATTCCTTGTATGTGAATACTTGGCCAATAAACTTACTTACTTACTTACTTACTATGACTCTGTGACATAACAAGTATTTTGTACTCTAAATAAATCCTAGGTATTCAACATTAATTTCTTTAACCAAAATACTGCAAATGGTGGAAATCTGAACTCCGACCTTCTCCTCATCATCCCATTCCCATCTGAAGCCACTCATCTTAAAGGTTAGTTCTGAGGTTGGTCTAGTTTAGAGAACGGTCACGGTGCCGCAGCGGTAGAGTTGCTGCTTTATAGCGAATGCAGCGCCGGAGACACCGGTTCGATCCCGACTACGGGTGCTGTCTTTACGGAGTTTGTACGTTCTCCCCATGACCTGCGTGGGTTTTCTCCAAGATCTTCGGTTTCCTCCCACACTCCAAAGACGTGCAGGTTTGTAGGTTAATTGGCTTGGTGTAAATGTAAAAATTGTCCCTAGTGTGTAGGATAGTGTTAATGTGCGGGGTTCGCTCGTCAGTGCGGACCCGGTGGGCCGAAGGGCCTGTTTCCACGCTGTATCTTTAAACAAAACTAAACTAAAAGATATGCATGGAAACAGGCCCTTTGGCCCACCAAGTCCATGTGGAACATCGATCACCCAGTCACACTAGTTCCATGTTATGTCACTTTTTGCTCACCGCAGTCTTAAATGGCCTCCCTTTTATTCTAAGACTGTGGTCCCTGGTTCTGGACTCGCCCAACATTGGGAACATTTTTCCTGCATCTAGCTTGTCCAGTCCTTTTATAATTTTATATGTTTCTATAAGATTCCCCCTCATCCTTCTAAACTCCAGTGAAAACAAGCCTAGACTTTTCAATCTTTCCTCTTATGACAGTCCCGCCATCCCATGAATCAATCTCGTGAACCTACGCTGCACTGCCTCAATCACAAGGATGTAGTTCCTCAAATTAGGAGACCAAAACTGTGCACAATGCTCCAGATGTGGTCTCACCAGAGCCCTCTATCTTTGACGAGAGACGATGCAAACAAAAGCTTTTCACTGCACCTTGGTACACACAACAATAATAAACACAACTCAAACTTCTACAGGTGTACGGAAGAAAGCATACTTTTAGTTTTAGCTTAATTCAGAGTTACAGTGCGGAAACAGAATAAGGGCTAGGCCATTTAGAACAGAGACGAGGAAAAACTTTTTCACACAGAGAGTTGTGAATCTGTGGAATTCCCTGCCTCAGAAGGCAGTGGAGGCCAATTCTCTGGATGCTTTCAAAAGAGAGTTAAAGCCCTGTCCCACTGTACGAGTTAATTCAAGAGTTCTCCCGAGTTTGCCCTGATTCGAACTCGGACAATTACGGTAATGGCCACTCGTACCTACTCGGGGCTCTCGTGGACACTTTTCAACATGTTGAAATTTTTTTTTTAATGTTGAAAAGTCTTCACAAGTCTTCCCAAGTTTACCGCGTTTCCCGAGTACCTGCCGTTAGCGTTACGAGCCGCTAAGAGACGTCCCCGAGCTCCGACGTACCCGCTACGTACATTCTACGTGCTTACCACGAGTTTGATTTATTAAAAAACTCGGGAGAGCTCTTGTATGAACTCGTTCAGTCTATTAGGTAGGGCTCTTAAAGATAGCGGAGTCAAGGGATGTGGGGAAAAGGCAGGAAGGGGTACTGATTGTGGATGATCTGCCATGATCACAGTGAATGGCGGTGCTGCCTCGAATGGCCTACTCCTGCACCCACTGTCTATTGTCTAACAGGCCCTTCTGCCCACCGAGTCCACACCGATCGACGATCCCCACACATAAGTGCCATCCTACTCACACTAGGGGCAATTTCATCCACACTCCAAGCCAATTAACCCACACACCTGCTCGTCTTTGGAGTGCAGGAGGAAACCGATGATCCCGGAGTAAACCCACGCGGGTCACGGAGAGAACGTGCAAACTCCGTACAGGCAGCACCCGAAGTCGGGATGGAACCCGGGTCTCCAGTAAGTCAGCAACTCTACCGCTGCGCCACCGTGCTGCCCGGTGACCGACTGGTTCCATCGTGGCTTGGTTCAGTGCAAGTGTGAAGGAGGCTATTGGCAGCAGGACGCTAACAAACTCATCAGGAAGGCTGACCCCATCCTGGGAGCGGAGTTGGATTCATGAGGGGGGGTGGTCTCTTCGAACTGCGGAGCATCCTGGACAATACAGCTCACCCCCTCCATGACACACTGGTCAACCTGAGGAGCACCTTCAGCAACAGACTGGTCCCACCGAGATGCAGCACAGAACGCCACAGGAGATCCTTCTTCCCTGTGGCTATCAAACTATACAACTGTCGTGAGGTAGACTGACTCCCCTCCCCCACCCTCACCTCCAACCCCCTACCCAATCTTTGCACATCCCCAATCCTTTCCACTGGTCACTTTAATTTCATGTTTCATGTAACTTGTGTTTTATGACCAGTTAGCAGACCAATTTCAAGATATCCTTGTTGCTGGACAAACTATTCAAGAACACAACGCAAATTTAAAGAAGGTTCCGGACCGCGCTAAAGAAATCAACCTCAAGTTAAACCCTCTAAAGTGCGAATTCAGAGTAAATGAGGTGAACTACATAGGCCATGTGTTCACTAAAGAAGGCCTCAAAGCTGATCCATCAAAAACCATTGCTATCAATGAGTTTACCAGCACCCACAGACGTGCTCAGCCTGCAGAGAATCCTTGGCATGGTAAACGTCTAGGAGAAATTCATCCCACTTCTGACACCATGTAGGAAATGATCAGACTCACACATACTGATTAGAACCCATAGTCTTTTATTCACAACTCTGCGGAGGAAACACAAGGTGCTTTCGTCTCCAACATGCATTCAGCTAGTTTACCAGAGAGAGAGCTGGGCGGACCAGTAGTCCATAAGGAATGTGCAACAAACATAATCTGTGTGGTAACATATATATATTATCGACACACTAATCTACAGAGACCCTTCTTCTCTCTGGCCTGAGACCACACCTGGAGTATTGTGTGCAGTTTTGGTCCCCTAATTTGAGGAAGGACATTCTTGCTATTGACGGAGTGCAGCATAGGTTTACAAGGTTAATTCCCGGGATGGCGGGACTGTGATATGCCGAGAGAATGGAGCTTGTACACGCTGGAGTTTGGAAGGATGAGAGGATATCTCATTGAAACATATAAGATTGTTAACGGTTTGGACACGCTAGAGGCAGGAAACATGTTCCCGATGTTGGGGGAGTCCAGAACCAGGGGCCACAGTTTAAGATTAGCGGGTAAGCCATTTACAACAGAGATGAGGAAACACTTTTTCTCACAAATCGTGGTGAGTCTGTGGAATTCTCTGCCTCAGAGGGCGGTGGAGGCAGGTTCTCTGGATGCCTTCAAGAGAGAGCTAGATAGGGCTCTTAAAGATAGTGGAGTCAGGGAACATGGGGAGAAGGCAGGAACGGGGTACTGATTGGGAATGATCAGCCATGATCACATTGAATGGCGGTGCTGGCTCGAAGGGCCGAATGGCCTCCTCCTGCACCTATTGTCTATTGTTTCCACGCAGTATCTCTAAACTAAGTTTTAGTCACTTTCTTGAAAGTGGTCACAATTGCAGAACCCTCGGCTCTCTTACCATTCCCCCTTTTCCCAGAGGTGGATCTTGAGGCTGCAAATTAACGACGGAGACTCTTGCCCACCAAGTCTTGGAACGTCAGCAGGCATAACCTCTGCCCTCGAAGACTTGATTCAAACAGTGCTGGAGTACCTCAATGGGTCAGGTCGTGGATAGGAGACTTTTTGGGTTGGAACTCCTATCGTACAGAGATACAGCATGGAAACGGGCCCTTCAGGCCACTGAGTCCAGACCCACCATCCATCACCCATTCACACTAGTTCTATGTTGTCCACACTTTCTCATCCACTCCCTACATGCTTGGAGCCCTTCGGCCCAACTCACCCACACCAACTAAGATACCCCACCCCTGCAAATTTGGCCCACATCCCTCTAAACCTTTCCTATCCATGTTCCTGTCCAAATGCCTTTCAAAATGTTGTTATAGTCCCAGCCTCAACCACCTCATCTGGCAGCTCATTCCATGCACCCACCACCCTTTGTGTGAAGATGGTTGCCCCTCAGGCTCCCAATAAATCTTTCCCCTCTCACCTTAAACCTACGCCCTCTGGTTCTTGATTCCGCTACTCTGAGAAAAGGTCTCTGTGACTTCACGCTATCTATTTTCCTCATGGTTTTATACAGCTTTAGAAGCACAGCGTGGAATCAGGCTCTTCGGCCCATCGAGTCCACGCCAACCATCGAACAACCTGTCCGCCAGCACCCTCCTGCACACATGGGACAATTTACAATTTTACAGAAGCCAATTAACCCACAATCCTGTACGTCTTTGGAGTGCGGGAGGAAACTGGGTGCTCCATCCATTTTGAGTGGGATATTTGTTATACTGATTCAAAAGTCAAAGTCAAAAGAGTCAAAAGTCAAAAGAGTTTATTGTCATGTGTCCCTGACAGGACAATGAAAATCTTTCTTTGCATAGCACAACAGAACATAGTAGGCATTGACTACAATTCTATACGTAAATACACCCATGAATTAATAAATTAATAAAGTGCAAATAACAGATGGAGGGATATTAATGTTCAGAGTTTTGTCCGAGCCAGGTTTAATAGCCTGATGGCTGTGGGGAAGTAGCTATTCCTAAACCGGGTTGTTGCAGTCTTCAGGCTCCTGTACCTTCTACCCGAAGGTAGCAGGGAGATGAGTGTGTGGCCGGGATGGTGTGGGTTCTTGATGATGCTGCCAGCCTTTTTGAGGCAGCGACTGCGATAAATCCCCTCGATGGAAGGAAGGTCAGAGCCGATGATGGACTGGGCAGTGTTTACTACTTTTTGGAGTCTTTTCCTCTCCAGGGCGCTCAAATTGCCGAACCAAGCCACGATGCAACCAGTCAGCAAGCTCTCTACTGTAATTGTACTACTGTGATTGTATAGGGAAGGGTGATTATAGGGTGGTGGGTTGTATATATGGCTAAGATATGCTGTCTAGTACAGGAGGGTTTTTTCTTTTTGTTTTTCTGTTTCTTTTTTTCTCTCTTTTCTTTGTATGGCTTTGGAAATATTTGATTAGTGTATAAACGTAAATAGTTTGGTGTACATATGGAAATAGGTGTTTATAGCTGCTAAATGTGTATAAGATAATTATAGGCAGTCGAATAAGGGTTGGGAATTAATAAGCTTTGGCCTCTTCCAGCTCCTTTTCGGACACACACGATTCATTTATTTATAAATATTGTTTTTTTGTATGCTGTTTTACACTTGCTATTTATTTTTTAGTCTGTTCGAAATAAAGGATTTATTATAAGACCGTGAGAAATCGCAGCGAATTGTGGACGCAGCCCAGACCATCGCACAAACCAACCTCCCTTCCATTGACTCCATCTACACCTCACGCTGCCTCAGCAAGGCCAGCAGCATCATCAAGGACCAGTCTCACCTGGTCACTCCCTCTTCTCCCCTCTCCCATCGGGAAAGAGGTGCAGAAGTGTGAAAACGCACACGTCCAGATTCAGGGACAGTTTCTTCCCAGCTGTTATCTAAATGGTGGCCGATTAGGAAAAGGGGAGATGCAGCGCGACCTGGGTGTCATGGTACACCAGTCATTGAAAGTAGGCATGCAGGTGCAGCAGGCAGTGAAGAAAGCGAATGGTATGTTAGCTTTCATAGCAAAAGGATTTGAGTATAGGAGCAGGGAGGTTCTACTTCAGTTGTATAGGGTCTTGGTGAGACCACACCTGGAGTATTGCATACAGTTCTGGTCTCCAAATCTGAGGAAGGACATTATTGTCATAGAGGGAGTGCAGAGAAGGTTCACCAGACTGATTCCTGGGATGTCAGGACTGTCTTATGAACAAAGACTGCATAGACTCGGTTTATACTCTCTAGAATTTAGGAGATAAAGAGGGGATCTTATAGAAACTTACAAAATTCTGAAGGGGTTGGACAGGCTAGATGCAGGAAGATTGTTCCCGATGTTGGGGAGGTCCAGGACAAGGGGTCACAGGTTAAGGATAAGGGGGAAATCCTTTAGGACCGAGATGAGAAGGACTTTTTTCACACAGAGAGTGGTGGGTCTCTGGAACTCTCTGCCACAGAGGGTAGTTGAGGCCAGTTCATTGGCTATATTTAAGAGGGAGTTAGATGTGGCCCTTGTGGCTAAGGGGATCAGAGGGTATGGAGAGAAGGCAGGTACGGGATACTGAGTTGGATGATCAGCCATGATCATATTGAATGGCGGTGCAGGCTCGAAGGGCTGAATGGCCTACTCCTGCACCTAATTTCTATGTTTCTATGTTATCAGGCAACTGAACCATCCTACCACAACCAGAGAGCGGTCCTTAACTACTATCTAGCTCAATGGTGACCCTCGGACTATCCTTGATCGGACTTTACTGGCTTTACCTCGCACTAAACGCTATTCCCTTATCGTGTATCTGTACACTGTAAACGGCTCGATTGTAATCATGTATTGTCTTTCTGCTGGCTGGTTAGCATGCAACAAAAACGCTTTAATCAATAAATTAAATTGAACAAAACTAAATTGAACACCCGTAGTCAGGATGAAACATCGTGCCGCCCACCTCTATAAATTTAGTTCAGTTTATTATTGTCACATGTACCGAGGTACAGTGAAAAGCTTTTGTTGCGTGCTATCCAGTCAGCAGAAAGACAATACATGATTACAATCGAGCCGTCCACAGTGTACAGATACAGGACAAAGAGAGTAGCGTTTAGTGCAAGATATAACATTGAAGTCCAATAAAGTCCAATTAAAGATAGTTCAATGGTCTCCAATAGACAATAGGTGCAGGAATAGGCCATTCGGCCCTTCGTGCCAGCACCGTCATTCAATGTCATCATGGCTGATCGTCCACAATCAGTACCCCGTTCCTGCCTTTTCCCTATATCCCCTGACTCCGCTATCTTTAAGAGCCCTATCTAGCTCTCTCTTGAAAGCATCCAGAGAACCGGCCTCCACCGCCCTCTGAGGCAGAGAATTCCACAGACTCACAACTTTCTGTGAGAAAAAGTGTTTCCTCGTCTCCGTTCTAAATGGCTTACCCCTTATTCTTAAACTGTGGCCCCTGGTTCTGGACTCCCCCAACATCGGGAACATGTTTCCTGCCTCTAGCGTGCCAAAACCCTTAATAATCTTATTTGTTTCAATAAGATCTCCTTTCATCCTTGTTATTTCCAGAATATACAAGCCCAACTGCTCCATTCTCTCAGCATATGACAATGAGGGTGACTGGAGGTCAGGACCGCTCTCTTGCTGATGAGAGCACGGTTCAATTAGTTAACAAATCATCCCTCAGTCTCTTACGCTCCAAGGAACAAAGACTTGGGCAGTAAGCCAGTGTTTGCAGGCTGGGACTTAGATGGACGTGCCTGAAAGCACATATCAGCAATGAAGCTCTAACACACACACACACACATACCGATGGCCTCTCACACTGTCTCCTCTGCCTATAGCTTCAGATCTCTCCCTATCACCACCTCCTATCATTCATGGTCATACAGTGTGAAATAATAGTGTGAAATAGGCCCTTCGGCCCAACGTCGGCACTGGGCCTGTACTCGCTGGAGTATAGAACAATGAGGGGGGGACCTCATTGAAAGATACAGAATAGTGAAAGGCCTGGATAGAGTGGATGTGGAGAGGATGTTTCCACTTGTGGGAGAGTCCAGGACCAGAGGGCACAGCCTCAGAATTAAAGGACGTTCTTTTAGGAAGGAGATGAGGAGAAATTCCTTTAGTCAGAGGGTGATGAATCTGTGGAATCCTTTGCCACAGAAGGCCATGGAGGCCAAGTCAATGGATATTTTTAAGGAAGACATGGATATGTAGATTCTTGATCAGTACGGCTGTCAGAGATTATGGGGAGAAGGCAGGAGAATAGGTTTAGAAGGGAGAGATAGATCAGCCATGATTGAATGGAAGAGAAGACTTGACTCAGTCATAGAGTTGTACAGCACGGAAACAGGTCCTTCGGCCCAACTCATCCACTCCGACCAACATGTCCCATCTACACTAGTCCTACCTGCCTGTGTTATCCCTCTAAACCTGTCCCATCCATGTACCTGCCCAAATGTTTATTAAACACTGCGATAGTTCCAGCCTCAACTACCTCCTCCAGCAGCTTGTTCCATACACCCACCGCCCTCTGTGTGAAGAAGTTACCACTCATTCTTATTTAATCTTTCCCCCCCTTAAACCAGTGTCCTCTGGTCCTTGATTGCCCTACTCTGGGCAAGAGACTCTGTGCATTTACCTGATTTATTCCTCTCATGATTTGTACACCTCTATAAGATCACCCCTCATCCTCCTGTGCTAGTAGTGTTGCAGCAGTTTTGCAGTAGTGTTGTAGCATTGTTGTAATGGTGTTGCAGCAGTGTTGCAGTTGTGGCCGTGTTGCAGAAGTGTTGTAGCTTTGTTGCAGTTGTAGCAGTGTTGTAGCACTGTTGCAGTAGTGTTGCCATAGTGTAGCAGTGTTGCAGTAGTGTTGTAGTAATGTTGCAGTTGTAACAGTGTTGCAGCGGTGTTGTTGCAGCGGTGTTGTAACAGTTTTGTAGCAGTGTTGCAGTAGTGTTGCCATAGTGTAGCAGTGTTGCAGTAGTGTTGTAGCAATGTTACAATTGTAGCAGTGTTGCAGCAGTGTTGCAGCGGTGTTGTTGCAGTGGTGATGTAACAGTTTTGTAGCAGTGTTGCAGTAGTGTTGCAGTCAGGTCAAGAGAGTTTATTGTCATGTGTCCCGGATAGGACAATGAAATTCTTGCTTGCTGCAGCGCAACAAAATATTCTATGCATAAATACAGAGCAGATCAGTGTGTCTATATAGCATAGACTGTTATGTACACATAAATAAACAGATAAAGTGCAATAGGCTGTTATAGTTCAGAGTTTGATGGTGAGTTTAATAGCCTGATGGCTGTGGGGAAGATGCTGTTCCTGAACCTGGATGTACCAGATTTCAGGCTCCTGTACCTTCTACTTGATGGCACCGGAGAGATGAGTGTGTGGCCAGGGTGGTGTGGGTCCTTGATGATGCTGCCAGCCTTTTTGAGGCAGCGACTGCGATAGATCCCTTCGATGATGGGGAGGTCAGAGCCAGTGATGGACTGGAATTCCACAGATTCACAACTCTCTGGGTGAAGAATGTTTGTCCTCATCTCAGTCCTAACTGCCCCCCCCCTTTATTCTTAAACTGTGACCCCTGGTTCTGAACTCCCCCAACATCGGGAACATTTTTCCTGCAGTTACAGTAAATGAAAACCGAGCAGGCAAGCAGGATGCTTTCTCCAACCACCCCCATTTGAAGTCCACTATCTTCCACCGTTTCTACCCAGTGCTCGGATGCACCGAGCCGCAGCCTGATCCATGCCGGTCACCTGGGCGAATTTGGCACAGAGACTCTCACTGCAGTGGTGCAACGCTTCCGACGCCTTGCACCGAGGCTGCTCCATGGCCGGAGCTGCAGTGAGCGACTCGCCAGCCCAGCAAACACTTACCAGCCCCACTCCCCGTCCGCATCTGTCCCCGTCGCTGCTTCTGCTTCCAACACCAATGGCCCATGCAGTTGATATGAGTTTTGAAATTTTCGTTGATCACAGAATTTCTCACGACAGAGCGTGAGAAATTTGTGACCAGCATGAGAATTTGGCGAAAGGCATGATTCTCACGCTCAATGCATGGGAGTTGGTAGCCCTGCCTCTCTATCCCCCTCTCTCTCTCCACCTCTCTCTCCTCCTTTCTCTCTCCCTCTCTTCTCTCACCCCCTTTCTCTCCCCCCCCTCTCCCCCCTCTCTCTCTCCCCTTCCCTCTCTCTTCTCTCCCCCCTCGCTCCTTCCTCTCTTCCCCTCTCTCCCTCATCTCTCTCTCTCTCCCCCCTCTCTCTCTCCTCGCTCTCTCCCCTCTCTCTCCCCCATTTCGCCCTCCCACCTCACTCTCCCCCTTGCTCTCGCCCCCCTCTATCTTTCTCCTATCTCTATCTCCTTGCCCCCATCTCTCTCTCATTCCCCGTTTCTCTTTCCCCCTCTCTCCCTCTTCCCCTCTCTTTTACCACCCCTCTCTTCCCCTCTTTCTTCCCTCTCACCCCTCTCTCTCTTCCCCCCCTCTCCCACCTCACTCTCCCCTCTCTCTCCTCACC
>CAUPSL010000386.1:0-5000 GCA_963514005.1 Raja brachyura
TCGAGGGGCCAAATGGCCTCCTCCTGCCCCTATTGTCTACGTGTCTACGTTTCTAAAAGCGGACCGCGCCCGCACTCACTTGATTCCGCTCTGGACCACGCGGTTCTTGCACGATCTCCAGCAGGAGCACGCCTGGTTGCACTCGAAGATGAGCGGCGGTTCGATCTTGTTGAATTCTTGCAACAGTCGCGCGTCCTGCAAAGGTGAATGTGAGGGGGGGGGGGGGGGGGGGGGGTTAGCGGTAAGACACTCCCGTTCATTATCCGCGCCGCTGGTTTCCGACGGCAACCTCTGGTCTGCCTCGGCCCTACTCCATACGGATCTCCTGCATGATGCTCACCGGTATGGCACCCGCCAGGCGTGGCAGTGACCAAAGATCCCATGGCGGAGCCAGATAGACCACTCCTTCTAGATGCAATGGGCTGACGTGGAACCATATAACCATATAACAATTACAGCACGGAAACAGGCCTTCTCGGCCCTTCCAGTCCGTGCCGACCATTTATTTTCCCCTAGTCCCAGGGGAGAGAGGGAGAGAGGGGAGAGAGAGGGAGAGAGGGAGAGAGGGGAGAGAGGGGAGAGGGGGAGAGGAGGAGAGAGGGAGAGAGGAGAGAGGGAGAGAGGAGAGAGAGGGAGAGACCATACCCCTCCATTCCCAGCACTCAGACCATACCCCTCCATTCCCTTCCCGTCCATATACCTATCCACTTTACTTTTAAATGTTAAAATCGATCCTGCCTCCACCACTTCTGCAGGAAGATCATTCCACACAGCCACCACTCTCTGGGTAAAGAAGTTCCCCCTCATGTTACCCCTAAACTTCTGTCCCTTAATTCTCATGTCATGCCCTCTTGTTTGAATCTTCCCTACCCTCAATGGGAAAAGCTTATCCACGTCAACTCTGTCTATCCCTTTCATCATTTTAAAGACCTCAATCAAGTCCCCCCTTAACCTTCTGCGCTCCAAAGAATAAAGACCTAACTTGTTCAACCTTTCTCTGTAACTTAGTTGCTGGAACCCAGGCAACATTCTAGTAAATCTCCTCTGTACTCTCTCTATTTTGTTGACATCCTTCCTATAATTAGGCGACCAAAATTGTACACCATTGGTCTCACCAATGCCTTGTACAATTTTAACATGACTTCCCTACTCCTATATTCAATGCTCTGATTTATAAAGGCCAGCACACCAAAAGCTTTCTTTACCACCCTATCTACATGCGATTCCACCTTCAGGGAACTATGCACAGTTATTCCTAGATCCCTCTGTCCCACAGCATTCCTCAATTCCCTACCGTTTACCATGTACGTCCTATTTTGATTTGTCCTGCCAAGATGTAGCACCTCACACTTATCAGCATTAAACTCCATCTGCCATCTTTCAGCCCACTCTTCCAAATGGCCCAAATCTAGGCTTGTATTCACTCGAATACAAAGACCTAACTTGTTCAACCTTTCTCTGTAACTTAGTTGCTGGAACCCAGGCAACATTCTAGTAAATCTCCTCTGTACTCTCTCTATTTTGTAGTACGCAACGGAACGGAACGTGGGCCTTTTTCTCATCCATTTCAGTAACCCGACCCGACCCGCCTCGCAGTGTAATGAACGTTGCGGGGGAAAAGTTTGTGTTAATAAATTATAATTCTGAAATGAGGAGAAGATTTTTTACCAAAGAACTTCTATTTTTACGAGGATGTTTCCGTAATATTATTGCCATAGAGGGAGTGCAGCGAAGGTTCACCAGACTGATTCCTGGGATGTCAGGACTGTCTTATGAACCAAGACTGCATAGACTCGGTTTATACTCTCTAGAATTCAGGAGATGGTAAACGGTAGGGAATTGAAGAATACAGTTGAACAGAGGGATCTGGGAATAACCGTGCATAGTTCCTTGAAGGTGGAATCTCATATAGATAGGGTGGTAAAGAAAGCTTTTGGTATGCTAGCCTTTATAAATCAGAGCATTGAGTATAGAAGCTGGGATGTAATGTTAAAATTGTACAAGGCGTTGGTGAGACCAAATCTGGAGTATGGTGTACAATTTTGGTCGCCCAATTATAGGAAGGATGTCAACAAAATAGAGAGGGTACAGAGGAGATTTACTAGAATGTTGCCTGGGTTTCAACAGCTAAGTTACAGAGAAAGGTTGAACAAGTTAGGTCTTTATTCTCTGGAGCGCAGAAGGTTAAGGGGGGACTTGATAGATGTCTTTAAAATGATGAGAGGGATAGACAGAGTTAATGTGGACAAGCTTTTCCCTTTGAGAATAGGGAAGATTTGAACAAGAGGACATGACTTTAGAATTAAGGGACAGAGGTTTAGGGGTAACATGAGGGGGAACGTCTTTACTCAGAGAGTGGTAGCGGTGTGGAATGAGCTTCCAGTGGAAGTGGTGGCGGCAGGTTTGTTGGTATCATTTAAAAATAAATTGGATAGGCATATGGATGAGAAGGGTATGGAGGGTTATGGTATGAGCGCAGGCAGGTGGGACTAAGGGAAAAAAGTTGTTCGGCACGGACTGGAAGGGCCGAGATGGCCTGTTTCCGTGCTGTAATTGTTATATGGTTATATGGTTATATGGAGATTGAGAGGGGATCTTATAGAAACTTACAAGATTCTTAAGGGGTTGGACAGGCTAGATGCAGGAAGATTGTTCCCGATGTTGGGGAGGTCCAGGACAAGGGGTCACAGCTTAAGGATAAGGGGGAAAATCCTTTAAGACCGAGATGAGAAGGAATTTTTTCACACAGAGAGTGGTGGGTCTCTGGAACTCTCTGCCACAGAGGGTAGTTGAGGCCAGTTCATTGGCTATATTTAAGAGGGAGTTAGATGTGGCCCTTGTGGCTAAAGGGATCAGAGGGTATGGAGAGAAGGCAGGTACGGGATACTGAGTTGGATGATCAGCCATGATCATATTGAATGGCGGTGCAGGCTCGAAGGGCTGAATGGCCTACTCCTGCACCTAATTTCTATGTTTCTATGTTTCTATGTAACCGGCTTCCGTCTCCGCACTAGTATCTTTGTTCCGCTATGACGGGATCTTTGGTGCGGAGACGGAAGCCGGTTTAGGAAATGGGGCCGAAAATTCCCCGTGAATTTGCCCATGACTGTACTACGTCATTTTCGTCGAGTGGTCTGTCTTGCTCCGCTGTAGGATCTTTGGCAGAGAGTACTTCACCCACAGGCTGGTGTGCAAGGCCCCATCGGACGGCAAACATCCTCTGCAACACCTCGCCCAGGACTCACAGCCACTGGGACCTCAGCGACCCTCTGTGGCTCCGGTTTCAACACACTCGGAGCACGGAGAACCAGCTGGGAACTGACTTCACCACCTCCGCAATTCACCGTTGCACCGAACACCACAGCCCCACCCGGCTCGGAGCCCTGACGTCTTAAACGTTGCGATAGTCCCAGCCTCAACTACCTCCTCTGGCAGCTTGTTCCATGCACCCACCACCCTCTGTGTGAAAAAGTTACCCCTCAGATTCCTATTAAATCTTTTCCCCTTCACCCTGAACCTTAAAGACATGTTGGCCTTCATTATGAGAGGAGATTAGTATAGTAAGCATGCAGGTACAACAGGCAGTGAAGAAAGCCAATGGCATGTTGGCCTTCATAACAAGAGGAGTCGAGTACAGGAGCAAAGAGGTCCTTCTGCAGTTGTACAGAGTCCTAGTGAGACCACACCTGGAGTATTGTGTGCAGTTGTGGTCCCCTAATTTGAGGAAGGACATCCTTGCTATTGAGGGAATGCAGCGTAGGTTCACCAGGTTAATTCCCGGGATGGCGGGACTGTCATATGCTGAGAGAATGGAGCGGCTGGGCTTGTCCACTCTGGAGTTTAGAAGGATGAGAGGGGATCTCATTGAAACATATAAGATTATTAAGGGTTTAAGAAGGAACTGCAGATGCTGGAAAATCGAAGGTATACAAAAGTGCTGGAGAAACTCAGCGGGTGCAGCAGCATCTGTGGAGCGAAGGAGATAGGCAACGCTTCGGGCCGAGACCCTTCTTGCGAGAAACGGGAAGGAGGCCGAACGGACTACTCCGAGTCGGCCAAGGAATGGCCGCGGGGAATTTGTCCCACGTTTTGACCTTATTTGGGAGCGGGAGAGTCGGCCGCCCCGGCGGGACGGAGAAGGACAGACGGAGGGATCCTTACCTTGTCGTACCAGCAGCGGATACTGAGCTGGCCACAGAGACAGTTGCTGGAGGAGCAGTCGTCCAAACACGTACAGTGCTGTGGGAGGAGCAGAACGGAGAGTCACGCCTTGGCAGAAAGGGCTCGTTACCGCGGACATACCGTGTTCCAGTGCAGAAACATAGACAACAGGTGCAGGAGTAGGCCATTCAGCCCTTCGAGCCAGCACCACCATTCAATGTGATCACGGCTGATCATCCACAATCAGTACCCCGTTCCTGCCTTCTCCCCATATCCCCTGACTCCGCTATCTTTAAGAGCCCTATCTAACTCTCTCTTGAAAGCATCCAGAGAACCGGCCTCCACCGCTCTCTGAGGCAGAGAATTCCACAGACTCACAACTCTCTGGGTGAAAAAGTGTTTCCTCATCTCCGTTCTAAATGGCCAACCTCTTATTCTTAAACTGTGTGTGGCCCCTGGTTCTGGACTCCCCCAACATGGGGAACATGTTTCCTGTCTCTAGCGTGTCCAAGCCCTTAACAATCATATATGTTTCAATGAGAATCCCACTCATCCTTCTAAACTCCAGAGTGTACAAGCCCAGCTGCTCCATTCTCTCAGCATATGACAGTCCCGCCATCCCGGGAATTAACCTGGTGAACCTACGCTGCACTCCCTCAATAGCAAGAATGTTCTTCCTGAAATTAGGGGTCCGAGCTGGTTGGGGCTGTGGATTTTGGAGGGGGGGGGGAAGGGCAGTGGGGGGGGGGGGGGGGGACGGAGGGGAGGGGGGAGGGAGGGGAGGGGGGGAGAGGGGAGGGGGGGGGAAGGTCAGTGGGGGGGGAGGGAGGGGAGGGGGG
>CAUPSL010000386.1:12500-31890 GCA_963514005.1 Raja brachyura
TTCGAGCCTGCACCGCCATTCAATGTGATCATGGCTGATCATCCAACTCAGTATCCCGTACCTGCCTTCTCTCCATACCCCCTGATCCCTTTAGCCACAAGTGCCACATCTAACGCCCTCTTAAATATAGCCAATGAACTGGCCTCAACTACCTTCTGTGGCAGAGAATTCCAGAGACTCACCACTCTCTGTGTAAAGAATGTTTTCCTCATTTCGGTCCTAAAGGAATTCCCCCTTATCCTTAGACTGTGACCCCTTGTTTTGGACTCCCCCAACATCGGGAACAATCTTCCAGCATCTAGCTTGTCCAACCCCTTAAGAATTTTGTAAGTTTCTATAAGATCCCCCCTCAATCTTCTAAATTCCAGCGAGTACAAGCCGAGTCTATCCAATCTTTCCTCATATGAAAGTCCTGACACCCCAGGAATCAGTTACTAGAATGTTGCCTGGGTTCCAGCAACTAAGTTACACAGAAAGGTTGAACAAGTTAGGTCTTTATTCTTTGGAGCGCAGAAGGTTAAGGGGGGGGGACTTGATTGAGGTCTTTAAAATGATGAAAGGGATAGACAGAGTGGATAAGCTTTTCCCATTGAGGGTAGGGAAGATTCAAACAAGAGGGCATGACATGAGAATTAAGGGACAGAAGTTTAGGGGTAACATGAGGGGGAACTTCTTTACTCAGAGAGTGGTGGCTGTGTGGAATGATGTTCCTGCAGAAGTGGTGGAGGCAGGATCGATTGTAGCATTTAAAAGTAAAGTGGATAGGTATATGGACGGGAAGGGAATGGAGGGGTATGGTCTGAGTGCAGGTAGATGGGACTAGGGGAAAATGAATGGTCGGCACGGACTGGAAGGGCCGAGAGGGCCTGTGTCCGTGCTGTAATTGTTATATGGTTATATGGTTATATGGTGTATGCGTGAGTGAGTCTGTGTCACAGTAGGTATATGAACCATTTATATTTTATTGTTCAGTTTTATCTTGTACATTTGAACTCTGCTCAGGCAGAGAGCCATAATTTCTTTGTAAGCACCACTACAATGACAATAAAGCGATAAAAATCAGTCACAAGATAAGATATTGCACAGAATATTAAAAATCTCAACTTGTTTGTCTGCCTGTCTGTGATCTCAAGGAAGTACGCCAAAGCGGCGCTCAATAGCGCGAAGACTTTTGCACCGCCTTTTACAGTCAGCTTTTCCCCGTGGCCGTCCGTATCAAGTTTCGTTCAAATTTGACGTTATATTGCACAAGTTATTGATATTTAAAGTTTTCTAAAAATAAAGCGTCGGGGGTGTGGGGGGGGGGGGATGGGGCGCGGGTACCTGTAGGTGCGTGATGTTCCTGTCGATGTTCATGGTGGACGTCTCGCAGTTCTCGGAGATGTACTTGTAGTCCTCTGGGGACATCTCCTCGTCCACCGCGTTCACGCAGGGTATCGGCACGTTCTCGTACCCGCGCGCAATGTCCCTGAGACGGGAGGAGGCACAAAAAAGCGTCACCTCACACCGCACCACTCGCAACGCCAGCACAAACTAACCGAAGCAGCCCAGGCTCGCCGATCGTTTCCCCTGCTCACCTCCGCTCAGTCCGCCTCGACCTACCTGATCTCCCGGTGGCCCAGCACTCCCCCTCCCATTCCCAATCTGACCTTTCTGTCCTGGGCCTCCTCCATTGTCAGAGTGAGGCCCAGTGCAAATTGGAGGAACAGCACCTCATATTTCACTTGGGTAGTTTACACCCCAGTGGTATGAACATTGACTTCTCCAACTTCAGATAGCCCCGGCATTCCCTCTCTCTCCATCCCCTCCCCCTTCCCAGTTCTCCCACCAGTCTAGACTGCCTCCGACCGCATTCTATCTCTCTCCCGCCCACTCCCCTGACATCAGTCTGACGAAGGGTCTCGAACCGAAACGTCGCCCATTCCTTCTCTCCAGCTCCGGCCTCACCCGCTGAGTTACTCCAGCACTTTTGTCTACCTTTGATTTTCCAGCATCTGCAGTTCCTCTTGAACACTACTATCGACTGGGCACTCGCATCCCAGAGGACCTCACCTGGTCCACCAACACCGCTGCGCTGGTCACGACGGCACAGCAACGACTGTTCCTCCTGAGAACATTGAAACGGACTGGTCTGCCCCAACAGCTGCTGACGACCTTCTACCGCTGCACCACAGAGAGCATACTAACGTGTGGCATCTCTGTGTGTGGTATCTCAGCTGCACGGAGGCGGAGAGGAGAGCTCTTCAGCGCGTCGTCCACAGAGCGCAGAAGATAATTGGGACACCGCTACCAGCCTTGGAGGGCATCTACCACACACGGTGCCTCAGGAAGGCCGTCAGCATTCACAAAGACTCCTCACACCCTTGTAGTAGTCTGTTCGAACTCCTACCTTCCGGCAGACGTTACAACGACTTCTACGCCCGCACCCCCTGAATCAGGAACGGCTTCATCCCCAGAGCTATAGCTGCTCTGAACCGGCCCTGCTGAGTACCCCCCCCCCCCCCCACCCCCACGGACTGTCTCCCTCAGATGGTCACCTCGCACATCGACCTGGCACAGATCTATTTGCACTTTATACTGTTTTACTGGGTTTTTAAAAATCTTGTTCCTCTAGGTGTCTACATTTGTAGTTAATTAAGTTATGACATCGGATGGAAGCTGCGTACCAAATCTCGTTGCACCTCTGTGCAACGACAATAAAAGATATTGTTATTATCTACCTCATTAGTGACCCTCGGACTCTCCTTGATCGGACTCTGCTGCCTTCACCTTGCACTAAACGTTATCCCCTATCCCCTGGGATGTCAGGATTGTCTTATGAAGAAAGACTGTATAGACTCGGTTTATACTCTCCAGAATTTAGGAGATTGAGGGGGGATCTTATAGAAACTTACAAGATTCTTAAGGGGTTGGACAGGCTAGATGCAGGAAGATTGTTCCCGATGTTGGGGAGGTCCAGGACAAGGGGTCACAGCTTAAGGATAAGGGGGAAATCCTTTAGGACCGAGATGAGAAGGACTTTTTTCACACAGAGAGTGGCGGGTCTCTGGAATTCTCTGCCACAGAGGGTAGTTGAGGCCAGTTCATTGGCTATATTTAAGAGAGTTAGATGTGGCCCTTGTGGCTAAAGGGGATCAGAGGGTATGGAGAGAAGGCAGGTACGGGATACTGAGTTGGATGATCAGCCATGATCATATTGAATGGCGGTGCAGGCTCGAAGGGCCGAATGGCCTACTCCTGCACCTAATTTCAATGTTTCTATCATGTATCTGTGCACTATAAATAACTCGATTGTAATCGTGCATTGGCTTTCTGCTGACTGGTTAGCATGCGCTATCTAATCTATCTAAATGGCGTCAAGTTGGGAAAAGGGGAAGTACAACGGGATCTGGGGGTCCTTGTACATCAGTCTATGAAAGTAAGCATGCAGGTACAGCAGGCAGTGAAGAAAGCCAATGGCATGTTGGCCTTTATAACAAGAGGAGTCGAGTATAGGAGCAAAGAGGTCCTTCTGCAGTTGTACAGGGCCCTAGTGAGACCACACCTGGAGTATTGTGTGCAGTTTTGGTCCCCTAATTTGAGGAAGGACATTCTTGCTATTGAGGGAGTGCAGCGTAGGTTCACCAGGTTAATTCCCGGGATGGCGGGACTGACATATGCTGAGAGAATGGAGCGGCTGGGATTGTACACTCTGGAGTTTAGAAGGATGAGAGGGGATCTTATTGAAACATATAAGATTGTTAAGGGTTTGGACACGCTGGAGGCAGGAAGCATGTTCCCGATGTTGGGGGAGTCCAGAACCAGGGGCCACACACACACAGTTTAAGAATAAGGGGTAAGCCATTTACAACGGAGACGAGGAAACACTTTTTCTCACAGAGAGTGGTGAGTCTGTGGAATTCTCTGCCTCAGAGGGCGGTGGAGGCCGGTTCTCTGGATGCACGTTCAAGAGAGAGCTAGATAGGGCTCTTAAAACTAGCGGAGTCAGGGGGTAAGGGGAGAAGGCAGGAACGGGGTACTGATTGGGGATGATCAGCCATGATCACAGCGAATGACGGTGCAGGCTGGAAGGGCCGAATGGCCTCCTCCTGCACCTGTTGTCTATTGTCTAAACGTCAACTCCCTGAGTCGCCTTACTTGCTGTGTTTTGGGGCTCGATACTTATTCCAACAGCGCGGCGTTAAATATTTGTGTACACATGTTTCTGCCGCAGATACTGGGACGATGGGAACCGGTGTCACAGGATGAGAGGCGATGAAAACCACAGCTAATGAGGGAACAGGTTTGGGCGGCTTCAAAGCTGCCCGCCCCACCCTTCACGTCGACAGAGAGCAGCCTCCTCTCATTCTGAGGCCGTGCCCTCCGGTCCTGGCCTCTCCCACTAGTGGAAACACCTCCTCTCCGCATCCTGGTCTAATCATGTCCAGTCTGTCCGCAGTGAACAGGTGGGTCAGCAGCAGGTGAAACTGGGGAAAATGGGCCAGGGAGAGCCCGTGGATGTGGCGCACCTGGACTTTCACAAAGGACTTTCAGAAATCCTGAGATGCCGGTGGCCAGAGGATCTGGGGTGTCAGAGGAACAGAAGGAAATCCGCATTAGCGGAGAGGGGCACACAGAGATAAGGAAGTGTAAGGTGTGAAAACGAGAGATCAAAGGGGAATGCAGTTAAAGAAAGTTCAGCTCAAACAAAAAAGGAACAGCAATGGCAGGTGTTTCTGGGAATAATACACAAGGCGCAGGATCAGTTCATTCCTAGGAGGGAGAAAGATTCCAAGGGGAGGAAGGGGCGACCGTGGCTGACAGGGGACGTCAGGGACAGTATAAACATTAAAGGGAAGAAGTACAACGTAGCAAAGATGAGCGGGAAGCAAGAGGATTGGGTAATGTTTAAAGAACAACAGTAGATAACCAAAACGGCAATACGGGGAGAAAAGATGAGGTACGAAGGTACGCTGGCCAAGAATATAAAGCAGGATAGTAAAAGCTTCTTGTGAAGAGGAAAAAATTCGTTAAGACCAAAGTTGGACCCTTGAAGACCGAAAAAGGTGAATTTATTACAGGGAGCAAGGAAATGGCAGATGCGTTGAACAGGTACGTTGGATCTGCCTTCACTAAGGGGGACACAAACAATCTTCCTGATATAGTAGTGGCCAGAGGATCTGAGGTGACGGGGGAACTGAAGGAAATCCACATTAGGCAGCAAATGGTGTTGGGTAGAATGATGGGACTGAAGGCTGATAAATCCCCAGGGCCTGATGGTCTGCATCCCAGGGTACTTAAGGCAGTGGCTCTAGAAATCGTGGATGCATTGGTGATAATTTTCCAATGTTCGATAGACTCAGGATCAGTTCCTGTGGATTGGAGGGTAGCTAATGTTATCCCACTTTTTAAGAAAGGCGGGAGAGAGAAAACGGGGAATTATAGACCAGTTAGCCTGACATCGGTGGTGGGGAAGATGCTGGAGTCAATTATAAAAGATGAGAGAGCCGCACATTTGGATAGCAGTAACAGGACCGGTCCGAGTCAGCATGGATTTACAAAGGGGAAATCATGCTTGACTAATCTTCTGGAATTTTTTGAGGATGTAACTAGAAAAATGGTCAAGGGAGAGCCAGTGGATGTAGTGTACCTGGACTTTCAGAAAGCATTTGATAAGGTCCCACATAGGAGATTAGTGGGCAAAATTAGGGCACATGGTATTGGGGGTAGAGTGCTGACATGGATAGAGAAGTGGTTGGCAGACAGGAAACATAGAGTAGGGATTAACGGGTCCCTTTCAGAATGGCAGGCAGTGACTAGTGGGGTACCGCAAGGCTCGGTGCTGGGGCCAGCAGTGACTAGTGGGGTACCGCAAGGCTCAGTGCTGGGACCAGCAGTGACTAGTGGGGTACCGCAAGGCTCGGTGCTGGGACCAGCAGTGACTAGTGGGGTACCGCAAGGCTCGGTGCTGGGACCAGCAGTGACTAGTGGGGTACCGCAAGGCTCCGTGCCGGGACCAGCAGTGACTAGTGGGGTACCGCAAGGCTCGGTGCTGGGACCAGCAGTGACTAGTGGGGTACCGCAAGGCTCGGTGCTGGGACCAGCAGTGACTAGTGGGGTACCGCAAGGCTCAGTGCTGGGACCAGCAGTGACTAGTGGGGTACCGCAAGGCTCGGTGCTGGGACCAGCAGTGACTAGTGGGGTACCGCAAGGCTCGGTGCTGGGACCAGCAGTGACTAGTGGGGTACCGCAAGGCCCGGTGCTGGGACCAGCAGTGACTAGTGGGGTACCGCAAGGCCCGGTGCTGGGGCCAGCAGTGACTAGTGGGGTACCGCAAGGCTCAGTGCTGGGACCAGCAGTGACTAGTGGGGTACCGCAAGGCTCAGTGCTGGGACCAGCAGTGACTAGTGGGGTACCGCAAGGCTCGGTGCTGGGACCAGCAGTGACTAGTGGGGTACCGCAAGGCTCGGTGCTGGGGCCAGCAGTGACTAGTGGGGTACCGCAAGGCTCAGTGCTGGGACCAGCAGTGACTAGTGGGGTACCGCAAGGCTCGGTGCTGGGACCAGCAGTGACTAGTGGGGTACCGCAAGGCTCGGTGCTGGGACCGCAGCTATTTACAATATACATCAATGATTTGGATGAAGGGATTCAAAGTAACATTAGCAAATTTGCAGAGGACACAAAGCTGGGTGGCAGTGTGAACTGTGAGGAGGATGCCATGAGAATGCAGGGTGACTTGGACAGGTTGGGGGAGTGGGCAGATGCATGGCAGATGCAGTTTAATGTGGATAAATGTGAGGATATCCACTTTGGTAGCAAGAACAGGAAGGCAGATTATTATATGAATGGTGTCAAGTTGGGAAAAGGGGAAGTACAACGGGATCTGGGGGTCCTTGTTCATCAGTCTATGAAAGTAAGCATGCAGGTACAGCAGGCAGTGAAGGAAGCCAATGGCCTGTTGGCCTTCATAACAAGAGGAGTCGAGTACAGGAGCAAAGAGGTCCTTCTGCAGTTGTACAGGGCCCTAGTGAGACCACACCTGGAGTATTGTGTGCAGTTTTGGTCCCCTAATTTGTGGAAGGACATTCTTGCTATTGAGGGAGTGCAGCGTAGGTTCACCAGGTTAATTCCCGGGATGGCGGGACTGTCATACGCTGACAGAATGGAGCAGCTGGGCTTGTACACTCTGGAGTTTAGAAGGATGAGAGGGAATCTTATTGAAACATATAAGATTGTTAAGAGCTTGGACACACTAGAGGCAGGAAACGTGTTCCCGATGTTGGGGGAGTCCAGAACCAGGGGCCACACACAGTTTAAGAATAAGGGGTAAGCCATTTAGAACGGAGACGAGGAAACACTTTTTCTCACAGAGAGTGGTGAGTCTGTGGAATTCTCTGCCCCAGAGGGCGGTGGAGGCGGGTTCTCTGGATGCTTTCAAGAGAGAGCTGGATAGGACTCTTAAAGATAGCGGAGTCAGGGGATATGGGGAGAAGGCAGGAACGGGGTACTGATTGGGGATGATCAGCCATGGTCACATTGAATGGCGGCCTTGTAATGACCAATCTGCTCGTGGGAGAGTCTAGGAGCAGAGGCCACAGCCAATGGGTGTGAAGGGGAGTGAGAGTGTGCGCTCACACATGCTGCGGTTATGTCTGCATAATCGTTACCACACAGGGACAGATCATACCTTGGGTATTTGTGGAGGCATGCAATATTCCTGCCCCAGGCAAGACGCCAAGGAAGGCGCAGCAATTTATGCAAACATTTAAAAATGAATGTCATGCAGCATAACCGCATGGAATCAGTACACACAAGGAACTGCAGGGCATAACATTACACAGTGTGGAAACAGGCCCTTCAGCCCAACCTGCCCATACCGGCCAACAATGTCCCATCTACACTAGTCACAGAGTGATACAGTGTGGAAACAGGCCCTTCGGCCCAACTCACCCACACCGGCCAACATGCCCCATCTACACTAGTCACAGAGTGATCCAGTGTGGAAACAGGCCCTTCCTTCAGCCCAACTTGCCCACACCGGCCAACAATGTCCCATCTACACTAGTCACAGAGTGATACAGTGTGGAAACAGGCCCTTCCTTCAGCCCAACTTGCCCACACCGGCCAACATGCCCCATCTACACTAGTCACAGAGTGATACAGTGTGGAGACAGGCCCTTCAGCCCAACTTGCCCACACCGGCCAACATGCCCCATCTACACTAGTCACAGAGTGATACAGTGTGGAAACAGGCCCTTCCTTCAGCCCAACTTGCCCACACCGGCCAACATGCCCCATCTACACTAGTCACAGAGTGATACAGTGTGGAAACAGGCCCTTCCTTCAGCCCAACTTGCCCACACCGGCCAACATGCCCCATCTACACTAGTCACAGAGTGATACAGTGTGGAGACAGGCCCTTCAGCCCAACTTGCCCACACCGGCCAACATGCCCCATCTACACTAGTCACAGAGTGATACAGTGTGGAAACAGGCCCTTCCTTCAGCCCAACTTGCCCACACCGGCCAACATGCCCCATCTACACTAGTCACAGAGTGATACAGTGTGGAAACAGGCCCTTCAGCCCAACTTGCCCACACCGGCCAGCTACACTAGTCCCACCTGCCTGCGCTTGGCCCATATCCCTCCAAACATGTCCTATCCATGTACCTGTCCAACTGTCTGTTACATACTGTTAAAGTCCCAGCCTCAACTACCTCCTCTGGCAGCTCGTTCCATGCACCCACCACCCTCTGTGTGGAAAAAATTGCCCCGAAGATTCCTGGTAAATTGCTCCCCGTCAACCTAATCCGACGTCCAGGGGTGCAGTGAAAAAAAAAGACACAGTGTGCTGGAGTAACTCAGCGGGTCAGGCAGCGTCTGTGGAGAACATGGATAGGTGACGTTTCACAGAGTGCTGGACTAACTCAGCGGGTCAGGCAGCATCTGTGGAGAACATGGATAGGTGATATTTCGGTAAAGGTCTGAAGAAGGGTCCATGTTCTCCACAGACGCTGCCTGACCCGCTGAGTTACTCCAGCACTCTGTGGAACGTCACCTATCCATGTTCTCCACAGATGCTGCCTGACCCGCTGAGTTACTCCAGCACTCTGTGAAACGTCACCTATCCATGTTCTCCACAGATGCTGCCTGACCCGCTGAGTTACTCCAGCACTTTGCATCCTTTATTTGTGAACGCAGGTGACTGGCTGTAGCGTAGACAGCTCATCTCTCTCCTCTAGAAGGATGAGAGGGGATCTTATTGAAACATTTAAGATTATTGTGATCACGGCTGATCATCCCCAATCAGTACCCCGTTCCTGCCTTCTCCCCATATCCCCTGACTCCGCTATCTTTAAGAGCCCCATCTAGCTCTCTCTTGAAAGCATCCAGAGAACCGGCCTCCACCGCCCTCTGAGGCAGAGAATTCCACAGACTCACAACTCTCTGTGTGAAAAAGTGTTTCCTCATCTCCGTTCTAAATGGCCGACCCCTTATTCTTAAACCGTGTGTGGCCCCTGGTTCCGGACTCCCCCAACATCGGGAACATGTGTCCTGCCTCTAGCGTGTCCAAACCCTTAACAATCTTATATGTTTCAATAAGATCCCCTCTCATCCTTCTAAACTCCAGAGTGTACAAGCCCAGCCGCTCCATTCTCTCAGCATATGACAGTCCCGCCATCCCGGGAATTAACCTGGTGAACCTACGCTGCACTCCCTCAATAGCAAGAATGTCCTTCCTCAAATTAGGGGACCAAAACTGCACACAATACTCCACACAATAGCACCAATGCTGCCTGGCAAGATAGATCAGGCTAGGAATCTGTGCCGTCGCCTCCCTGAACCACTGCCAGTCTCCCTGGGGTGATCTAACCAGAGCACTCACATCACGTCAACTTTGTTTCCGCCATCCATCACAGTGAGGAATGTGGAGGAGTCACTGTGGTGGATGGTGATGTTCAAATCTAACATTATAACAATTTAACATGAACAAATTTAACGTTGTTAATAAACACGAGATTGATCCCTGGGATGCTGTAATTGTTATATGGTTATATAGGTAGATGGGACTAGGGGAAAATAAATGTTCGGCACGGACTGGAAGGGCCGAGAAGGCCTGTTTCCGTGCTGTAATTGTTATATGGTTATATGGTTATGGCGGGACTGTCACATGAGGAAAGATTGAAAAGACTAGGCTTGTTTTCGCTAGAGTTTAGAAGGATCTTATAGAAACATATACAATTATAAAAGGACTGGACAAGCTAGATGCAGGAAAAATGTTCCCAATGTGGGGAGAGTCCAGAACCAGGGGCCACAGTCTTAGAATAAAAGGGGAGGCCATTTAAGACTGAGGTGAGAAAAATCGTTTTCACCCAGAGAGTTGTGAATTTGTGGAATTCCCTACCACAGAGGGCAGTGGAGGCCAAATCACTGGATGGATTTAAGAGAGAGTTAGATAGAGCTCTAGGGGCTAGTGGAGTCAAGGGATATGGGGAGAAGGCAGGCACGGGTTATTGATTGGGGACGATCAGCCATGATCATATTGTATGCCGGTGCTGGCTCGAAGGGCCGAATGGCCTACTCCTGCACCTATTGTCTATTGTCCATTGATATTATTATTACTGTGTAGGAAGGAACTGCAGATGCTGGTTGAAACCGGAGACACAGGATACTGCTGGTGTACGGGGGGATCGCTGGTCAGCACGGTCTCAGTGGGCTGAAGGGCCTGTCTCCGCACTCTACACGACATTCTAGTATGTGTAGACAATAGACACTAGGTGCAGGAGGAGGCCATTCGGCCCTTCGAGCCAGCACCGCCATTCAATGTGATCATGGCTGATCATCCCCAAGCAGTACCCCGTTCCTGCCTTCTCCCCATATCCCCTGACTCCGCTATCTTTAAGAGCCCCATCTAGCTCTCTCTTGAAAGCATCCAGAGAACCGGCCTCCACTGCCCTCTGAGGCAGAGAATTCCACAGACTCACCACTCTCTGTGTGAAAAAGTGTTTCCTCGTCTCCGTTCTAAATGGCTTACCCCTTATTCTTAAACTGTGTGTGTGTGGCCCCTGGCTCTGGACTCCCCCAACATCAGGAACATGTTTCCTGCCTCTAGTGTGTCCAAACCCTTAATAATCTTACATGTTTCAATTAGATCCCCTCTCATCCTTCTAAACTACAGTCTAAAGTGTGTACAATAGTGCTGGTGAACGAGGTGATCACTGGCCAGCACGGTCTGGGTGGGCCGAAGGGCCTGTTTCTGCGCTGTATCCCTAGTCTATAGTACTAGTGTACGGGGAGATCGCTGGTCAGCACGTCCACGGTGGGCCGAAGGGCCTGTTTCCATGCTGTTTCCCTAGTCTATAGTCCAGGCTTGTATTCACTGGAGTTTAGAAGGATGAGGGGATATCTTATAGAAACATATACAATTATAAAAGGACTGGACAAGCTAGATGCAGGAAAAATGTTCCCAATGTTGGGCGAGTCCAGAACCAGGGGCCACACAGTCTTAGAATAAAAGGGGAGGCCATTTAAGACTGAGGTGAGAAAAATCGTTTTCACCCAGAGAGTTGTGAATTTGTGGAATTCCCTGCCACAGAGGGCAGTGGAGGCCAAGTCACTGGATAGATTTAAGAGAGAGTTAGATAGAGCTCTAGGGGCTGGTGGAGTCAAGGGATATGGGGAGAAGGCAGGCACGGGTTATTGATAGGGGACGATCAGCCATGATCACATTGAATGGCGGTGCTGGCTCGAATGGCCTCCTCCTGCACCTATTGTCTATGTTTCTATGTAAAATGTGTTTTGTGCGTTCAAGTTGCTTTTTTACTTGTAAGACTGACTTGGCAATTGAAATTTTTTCTGAAAGAACTGCAGATGCTGGAAGAATGGAAGGTGGACACAAAAATGCTGGAGAAACTCAGCGGGTGAGGCAGCATCTATGGAGCGAAGGAAATAGGCGACGTTTCGGGTCGAGGCCCTTCTTCAGACTGGGTGGGAAGAAGAAAGGAAGAGGCGGAGACAGTGGGCTGTGGGAGAGCGCCACCTCTTCCTTTCTTCTTCCCCCACCCCCACATCAGTCTCGACCTGAAACGTCACCTATTTCCTTCGCTCCATAGATGCTGCCTCACCCGCTGAGTTTCTCCAGCATTTTTGTCTACCTGGCAAATGAAATTCCTCGTATGCTGCAAATCATACTAGGCTAATAAAGTATTATTGTTATTAGTATTATTGTTATTTGAGGAAGGACATCCTTGCTATTGAGGGAGCCCAGCGTAGGTTCACCAGGTTAATTCCCGGGATGGCGGGACTGTCATATGCTGAGAGAATGGAGCGGCTGGGCTTGTACACTCTGGAGTTTAGAAGGATGAGAGGGGATCTTATTGAAACGTATAAGATTATCAAGGGTTTGGACACGCTAGAGGCAGGAAACATGTTCCCGATGTTGGGGGAGTCCAGAACCAGGGGCCACACACACACAGTTTAAGAATAAAGGGTCGGCCATTTAGAATGGAGACGAGGAAACACTTTTTGACCCAGAGAGTTGTGAGTCTCTGGAATTCTCTGCCTCAGAGGGCGGTGGAGGCCGGTTCTCTGGATGCTCTCAAGAGAGAGCTAGATAGGGCTCTTAAAAATAGCGGAGTCAGGGGATATGGGGAGAAGGCAGGAACGGGGTACTGATTGTGGATGATCAGCCATGATCACAGTGAATGGTGGTGCTGGCTCGAAGGGCCAAATGGCCTACTCCTTCCATTTGGCCCGTGCTGTTTCTCTGGTCTCTAGTGCTGGTGTATGGAGATCGCCAGCCAGCATGGTCTCCGTGGGCCGAAGGGCCTGTCGCCGTGCTGTATCCCTAGTCTATGGTACTAGTGTACAGGGAGATCGCTGGTCAGCACGGTCTCCGTGGGCCGAAGGGCCTGTTTCCGTGCTGTATCCCTAGTCTATAGTCTAGGCTTGTATTCACTGGAGTTTAGAAGGATGAGGGGGTGCTCTTATAGAAACATATACAATTATAAAAGGACTGGACAAGCTAGACGCAGGAAAAATGTTCCCAATGTTGGGCGAGTCCAGAACCAGGGGCCACAGTCTTAGAATAAAGGGGAGGTCATTTAAGACTGAGGTGAGAAAAAAACCTTTTCACCCAGAGAGTTGTGAATTTGTGGAATTCCCTGCCACAGAGGGCAGTGGAGGCCAAGTCACTGGATGGATTTAAGAGAGAGTTAGATAGAGCTCTAGGGGCTAGTGGAGTCAAGGGATATGGGGAGAAGGCAGGCACGGGTTATTGAAGGGGATGACCAGCCATGATCACAATGAATGGCGGTGCTGGTTCGAAGGGCCGAATGGCCTCCTCCTGCACCTGTTGTCCATGTCTACGGGGTGATCACTGGCCAGCACGGTCTGGGTGGGCCGAAGGGCCTGTGTGGTGTAGTGCTGGTGTATGGGGATCGCTGGCCAGCACAGTGTCCGTGGGCCGAAGGGCCTGTCTCTCAGTCTCTCCCTCCCTCTCTCACCTGCTGACGATTTTCTCTGTGCGCACGGCTCGGTTCACCACCCCCTGCTTCAGCCTCTTGTTGAGCTGCAGGGCGAACCACACCTGGGAGTTGACCACGCAGCAGTCCAACGGGCTGTCCCCCTCGCGGTTCTTCACCTCGATGTCCGCACCCCTCGACAGGAAGAGTCTGCAACACAGGAGCCCACCGTCAGTCAGTCAGTCAGTCAGTCCACGCACTGGTCCCCCCTAGCCCCCAGCACCCACTCTGCTAATGCATCTGTCCTTGCACCCGTGTGTGTGTGTGTGTGTGTGTGTCAGCGTCTGTATATGTACATGCGTGTGTGTGTGTGTGTGTCAGCGTCTGTATATGTACATGCGTGTGTGTGTGTGTGTCAGCGTCTGTATATGTACATGCGTGTGTGTGTGTGCGTGTGTGTGTGTCAATGTCTGTATATGTACATATAGTAATGTTAAAATTGTACAAGGCATTGGTGAGACCAATTCTGGAGTATGGTGTACAATTTTGGTCGCCTAATTATAGGAAGGATGTCAACAAAATAGAGAGAGTACAGAGGAGATTTACTAGAATGTTGCCCGGGTTCCAGCAACTAAGTTACAGAGAAAGGTTGAACAAGTTAGGTCTTTATTCTTTGGAGCGCAGAAGGTTAAGGGGGGGACTTGATTGTGGTCTTTAAAATGATGAAAGGGATAGACAGAGTTGACGTGGATAAGCTTTTCCCGTTGAGGGTAGGGAAGATTCAAACAAGAGGGCATGACATGAGAATTAAGGGACAGAAGTTTAGGGGTAACATGAGGGGGAACTTCTTTACTCAGAGAGTGGTGGCTGTGTGGAATGAGCTTCCAGCAGAAGTGGTGGAGGCAGGATCGATTTTAACATTTAAAAGTAAAGTGGATAGGTATATGGACGGGAAGGGAATGGAGGGGTATGGTCTGAGTGCAGGTAGATGGGACTAGGGGAAAATAAATGGTCGGCACGGACTGGAAGGGCTGAGAAGGCCTGTTTCCGTGCTGCAATTGTTATATGGTTATATAGGGTGAGCTGTTTTAAATACCTGGGAGTCCACATCTCTGAGGATCTGACATGGACATCACACGCTGCAGCACTCGTGAGTAAGGCAAGGCAGCGCCTTTACCACCTCAGGCAATTGAGGACATTCAGAGTGTCTCTGAGGATCCTCCAGTGCCTCTACTCCGCGGCTGTGGAAAGCATCTTGTCCGGAGACATTACAATCTGGTTTGGGAACTGCTCTGCCCAGGACAAGAAGGCTCTGCAGAGAGTAGTGCATAGGCCGAACGCACTGTGGGGACTACACTCGCCCCCCTCTGCAGGAACTATATACCAGGAGGTGCAACTCCAAGACCCAACAAGATCATGGGAGACCCCTTCCACCCCTGCAACGGACTGTTCCAGCTGCTACGGTCAGGCAAACGCCTCCATTGCCATGCTGTGAGAACGGAGAGGATGAGAGGGAGTTTCTACCCAGAGGCCATTAGGACTGTAAACTCCCATCTCACCAGGGACTAACTCTACTACAGTTACTGTACCACCATACCGCCCACAATATTTTATTATGGATAAGAACATGTGATTCTGTTTGTAGTTTGTTGGTTGTTTGTCTGTTTGGTTGTTTGTTGCACAAAGTCCGCAGGCACGGCCACTTTTCATTTCACTGCACATCCCGTATGTGTATGTGACATAGAAACATAGAAAAATAGGTGCAGGAGTAGAGGCCATTCGGCCCTTCGAGCCTGCACCGCCATTCAATGTGATCATGGCTGATCATCCAACTCAGTATCCCGTACCTGCCTTCTCTCCATACCCCCTGATCCCCTTAGCCACAAGGGCCACATCTAACGCCCTCTTAAATATATCCAATGAACTGGCCTCAACTACCTTCTGTGGCAGAGAATTCCAGAGACCCGCCACTCTCTGTGTAAAGAATGTTTTCCTCATCTCGCTCCTAAAGGAATTCCCCCTTATCCTTAGACTGTGACCCCTTGTTCTGGACTCCCCCAACATCGGGAACAATCTTCCAGCATCTAGCCTGTCCAACCCCTTAAGGATTTTGTACGTTTCTATAAGATCCCCCCTCAATCTTCTAAATTCCAGCGAGTACAAGCCGAGTCTATCCATTCTTTCCTCATATGAAAGTCCTGACATCCCAGGAATCAGTCTGGTGAATCCTCTCTGTACCCCCTCTATGGCAAGGATGTCTTTCCTCAGATTCGGAGACCAAAACTGTACGCAATACTCCAGGTGTGGCCTCACCAAGACCCTGTACAACTGCAGTAGAACCTCCCTGCTCCTATACTCAAATCCTTTCGCTATGAATGCTAACATACCATTTGTTTTCTTCACTGCCTGCTGCACCTGCATGCCTACTTTCAATGACTGGTGTACCATGACACCCAGGCCTCGTTGCATCTCCCCTTTTCCTAATCTGCCACCATTCAGATAATAGTCTACCCTCATGTTTTTGCCACCAAACTGGATAACCTCACATTTATCCACATTATACTGCCATACACTTGACGAATAAACTTGACCTGACTTGCGCGCGTGTGTGTGTGCACGCGCGTGTGTGTGTGTGTGTGCGCGTGTATGTTGGCCTGTGGCGTGGGTTTTGCTAAAGGTGAGAGGCAGTGAGTGCCCTCTGGTGGCACAGCGCAGATTAACAGAGGGTGAACAGCCTCACTGCGTTTCCACATCAACCTTCGTTCCTTCACCCCGATCAATAAAACCCCTCTGGACCTCAGTGGGGGGGGGGTCTCGGATATATGGAGAGAGGGTCAGGTGCAAAGCAGACAGTTGGCAAGGACTTCGAATGATGTCTGCAAGTAAAACACTGTTCATGGCAAACATGGACACAGAGTGCTGGAGTAACTCAGCGGGTCGGGCAGCATCTGTGGAGAACACGGACAGGTGACGTTTCACAGAGTGCTGGAGTAACTCAGCGGGTCAGGCAGCATCTGTGGAGAACATGGACAGGTGACGTTTCACAGAGTGCTGGAGTATCTCAGCGGGTCAGGCAGCATCTGTGTGGAGAACATGGATAGGTGACGTTTCACAGAGTGCTGGAGTAACTCAGCGGGTCAGGCAGCATCTGTGGAGAACATGGATGGGTGACGTTTCACAGAGTGCTGGAGTAACTCAGCGGGTCAGGCAGCATCTGTGGAGAACATGGATAGGTGACGTTTCACAGAGTGCTGGAGTAACTCAGCGGGTCAGGCAGCATCTGTGTGGAGAACATGGATAGGTGACGTTTCACAGAGTGCTGGAGTAACTCAGCGGGTCAGGCAGCATCTGTGGAGAACATGGATAGGTGACGTTTCACAGAGTGCTGGAGTAACTCAGCGGGTCGGGCAGCATCTGTGTAGAACATGGATAGGTGACGTTTCACAGAGTGCTGGAGTAACTCAGCGGGTCAGGCAGCGTCTGTGGAGAACATGGATAGGTGACGTTTCACAGAGTGCTGGAGTAACTCAGTGGGTCAGGCAGCATCTGTGGAGAACATGGATAGGTGACGTTTCACAGAGTGCTGGAGTAACTCAGCGGGTCAGGCAGCATCTGTGGGGAACATGGATAGGTGACGTTTCACAGAGTGCTGGAGTAACTCAGCGGGTCAGGCAGCATCTGTGGAGAACATGGATAGGTGACGTTTCACAGAGTGCTGGAGTAACTCAGCGGGTCAGGCAGCATCTGTGGAGAACATGGATAGGTGACGTTTCACAGAGTGCTGGAGTAACTCAGCGGGTCAGGCAGCATCTGTGTGGAGAAAGGATCAAGAAGGCTTTAGACCCTAAACGTCACCCATTCATCGAGTCACAGAGTGATACAGTGTGGACACAGGCCCTTCCTTCAGCCCAACTTGCCCACACCGGCCAACATGCCCCATCTACACTAGTCACAGGAGTGATACAGTGTGGAAACAGGCCCTTCCTTCAGCCCAACCTGCCCACACCGGCCAACATGCCCCATCTACACTAGTCACAGAGTGATCCAGTGTGGAAACAGGCCCTTCCTTCAGCCCAACTTGCCCACACCGGCCAACATGCCCCCATCTACACTAGTCACAGAGTGATACAGTGTGGAAACAGGCCCTTCCTTCAGCCCAACTTGCCCACACCGGCCAACATGCCCCATCTACACTAGTCACAGAGTGATACAGTGTGGAAACAGGCCCTTCGGCCCAACTCGCCCACATCGGCCAACATGCCCCATCTACACTAGTCACAGAGTGATACAGTGTGGAAACAGGCCCTTCGGCCCAACTCGCCCACATCGGCCAACATGCCCCATCTACCCTAGTCCCCACCTGCCTGCGCTTGGTCCATATCCCTCCAAACCTGTCCTATCCATGCACCTGTCCAACTGTTTCTTAACGATGGGATAGTCCCAGCCTCAACTGCCTCCTCCGGCAGCTCGTTCCATACACCCACCACCCTGTGTGTGGAAAAGTTACCCCTCACTATTAAATCTTTTCCCCTTCACCTTGAACCCGTGTCCTCTGGTCCTCGATTCCCCTACTCTGGCAAGAGACTCTGTGCATCTATCCGATCTATTCCTCTCATGAGTTTGTCCACCTCTATAAGATCTCCCCTCGTCTCCTGCACTCCATGGAATAGAGACCCAGCCTACTCAACCTCTCCCTGTAGCTCACACCCTCTAGTCCCGGCAACATCCTCGTCAATCTTCTCTGCATCTCCCCAATCTATTCTCTCATGACTTTCTACAGCCTGTGCCGGTTGACCAGAGATGCTGCCGGTTAGGCAGCGTATTCTCGTGTGTCGTGTGTATCTGCGGCTCCTTGCGGCCACGTGTATACGTACATGACGCAGTCGTAGAAGTTCTCGCGAGCCGCGATGTGCAGGGGCGTGTCCCCGTGCATGTTCACCGCCTGTATGTTGCACCGCGCGTTCAGCAACACCTCCGCGATGTCTGACGAGCCGGCAAAGGCAGCCCAGTGTAGGCAGATGTTCTCCTCCTGCCAATAGGAGCAGACACAGCAGTGTTACAGTCTAAATAACAATCGTGATGATAAATACTTTAGTGGTCCCCACCGCACCCCTCCCCCCGCCCCTCCCCCCGCCCACACCCCTCCCCCCTCACACACCCCTCCCCCCTCACGCAATCGCACCCCTCCCCCAATGCACCCCTATCCCTGCCACTCTACCCCCTCCTCCGTCGCACCCCTCTCCCCTCACACACCCCTCCCCCTCACACACCCCTCCCCCTCTCACCCCTCCCCCACCCTCCCCCCTCTCGCACCCCTCCCCCCCCTCGCCCCCTCCCCACCGCACCCCTCCCCCTCACGTAATCGCACCCCACCCCCAGCCACACTACCCCCTCCCCAACACCCCTACCCCCACCCACCCCTCCCCACCCCCATTCTCGCACCCATTGCGCCCCTCCCCCACCAATCCGTACCACTCCCCCCACCCACACCCCTTACGCCACCCAAGTTCCCCCCTCCCCCTGCCGCACTCCCCCACCCCACCCCTCCACTCCCCCATTCTCGCACCCACTGCGCCCCTCACCCACCGCACGTCCTCCGTCCCATTCTGCCCCATCTTTAGGATGTGGGGGGGGGGGGGGGGGGAGGGGAGGGGGGGAGAGGCCGGAGCGTGAAGGTTTCATTCGTTACAAAATTTCAGAGGCCCGCACACAACTACATATGCTCCCGCGCTTCTCAGTGGGACCGGGCCCGGGCAGCCCATACGATGCCCGTGCACCTCAACGCGTGCCAAGGACACGTAAGTGGGACAGGCCCTTTACAGACTAAATGGTGTCAAGTTGGGAAAAGGGGAAGTACAACGGGATCTGGGGATCCTTGTTCATCAGTCTATGAAAGTAAGCATGCAGGTACAGCAGGCAGTGAAGAAAGCCAATGGCCTGTTGGCCT